>ML300035.1:2109-26985 GCA_005239495.1 Nicotiana undulata | reverse complement strand
CATGTAGCCCCTCTTTGAGGAGTGTCATACCGGGTATTGCATTGATGTGATCCATATTATAAGACACCCTTTTACTTTTATATTGTAACTCTTTTCAAAATATAACCTTTTCATTAATTGTTCTCAAATATCTGTATACTTAGACTTAAATCCCCTATTAGTGGAGCCCTACTTGTTTGTTTTGCTAAAACTGTAAAAATTCACAAAAGCTGTTTGACCGAGAACCACACGTGTGGATCCTGAGGGGTGCCTAACACCTTCCCCTTAGGATAATCTCAAGCCCTTACCCTATCTCTGGTTAACAACATAGTTGTATATGAACCCCCCTAGGTTCCCTAACGCACCCCAAAATCGTTAGGTGGCGACTCTTCAAAATGCAAACCCCTTTCCCAAAAGGAAAGAGTTTCCTCACCCAAATGTCATAAACCCGATCTCCGCGAGGAAAAAGGGGGTGCGACAGACACCCCAATATTTGGGTCTCATTTTACGCACTTTGCTTAAAATTTGACTTTAACTTTGATTTTATAAAAGTTCCTGATATGGTCTTTACTTTACTTTTATATTTATTTTGCAAGTATTTTTGGGAAGGTCTGCTTGCCTAGTACTACCGATAGACGCTATCACGACATGTTAGGTTTTGGGTCGTGACTAGTTGGTATCAGAGCCTAGGTTTCATAGGTCTCACGAGTCATGAGCGGGTGAGTAGAGTTTTGCGGATCGGTACATAGACGTTTGTACTTATCTTGGAGATGCTATAGAACCCTTAGGAAAAATTTCACATTCATGGATTGTTGTCATGCGAATCTTTTTATTCTGGTAACTAAACATCTGTTGTTTCATTATCTAACAGATGGTGAGGACTCGTGCTACAAGTCAGGAGGGGCAGCCACCAATACCACCAACCAGGGCCGCAAGAGGATGAGGCCGCAGTAGACGCCGTGGTAGGGGCAGAGGTGCAGCCTGCATAGCAGCTGGGGCAGTACCTGCAGATCCCCTAGTTTCTCCAGATCAGGACCGGGTCCTCCTGGTAGATGTTCTTGCGGGACCAGCTCAGGCACCACTTGTGCCTATTGTGATTCCTGGCCTTCAGGAGGCCATAGCTCAAATTCTGAGAGTGAGTACTGGCCTTGCTCAGGCGGTCTGTGTTTTGACGGTTTCAGCCATTTCTCAAGTCGAGAGACACACTCAAACTCCTGCCGCCAGAACACCTAAGCAGGTTATTCAGGGAGGCTAGACACTGGGGGCACCACCAGCCCAGCCGGTTGCAGCTGCTCAGGATTATGTGGTTCCTGCTATGCCCGAGGATGATTAGCGTAGGTTGGAGAGGTTTGGGAGACTCCAACCTCCACCTTTTAGTGGCATAGAGAGCGAGGATTCCCAGGACTTCTTGGACAAATGTCAGAGGATACTCCGTACAGCTGGTATTATGGAGACTTGAGGGGTCTCATTCACTACTTTTCAATTTTCTAGGGATGCACTCAGATGGTGGGAGACTTACGAGAGGCGTAGTCCTGTTGATGCAACACCCCTTACTTGGCAACAATTCTCCGTGGTCTTTTTGGAGAAGTTTGTGCCTCAGTCCCGCATAGAGGAGCTGCTCAGATAGTTTGAGTAGCTTCGCCAGGGTGATATGTCTGTGACGGAGTATGAGATGCGATTCTTGGAGTTGGCCCATCATTCTATCTTGTTGGTTCCCACAAACAGGGAGAGGATCATGAGGTTTATAGATGGTATCACTTTTCAGCTACAGTTTCTTATGACCAAAGAGAGGGTGTCTGGTGCTACCTTTGATGAGGTTGTCGACATTGCTCGGTAGATTGAGATGGTTCGCGGTCAGGGGAGGGTTGAGAGGGAGGTCAAGAGGCCTCATGGTCAAGGTGAATTCATTGGCGCTCATTCTAGGGGTCAATTTCAGCACGGTAGAGGTCGTCCTTTTAGATAGGCTTAGACAACTCGGCCATTTCACCGTGGTGCATCATCTGGCCATGGTTCTCACAGTCATTAGCAGGGCCAGTCATCATTTAGTGCACTACTAGCGTAGAGTTATCATCATGCCCCGTCCGCTCAAGTATCCCCGGGTAGTTTTTTTGGGCATCAGGATCTGCAGTTTCGTCAGATGAGGGGTTTTTTCGAGTGCGGAGATTTTTGTCACATTATGAGAAATTTCCCTTGGCTATTGGGTAGGACTCGACAATGGAGTACTCGGCCGATGGCACCACCACCAGTTCCTCCACCACCCGCCCAGCCATCGAGGGGTGGAGCTCAGCCAGCTAGGAATGGAGCCCAGTCAGCTAGGGGACGCCTGAGAGGGGGAGGCAAATAAGGGTGTGGCCAGGCCCGTTTTTATGCCCTCTTTGCCAGACCAGACGCTATTGCTTCAGATGCTATGATTACATGTATTGTCTCAGTTTGTCACAAAGATGCCTCTGTGTGGTGACTGTTGATATCCAATTTTTTCCCATAATATTTTCATAAATGCATATATACCTCCAAAACTATGCATTAACACCAATTAATATTTTTCCATAATTTCTACATTTTAAAAGATTTTTAATTAATTCATCCCAGTATTTTATTATATAAATAATTAGTAATTGCATTACAAATGGTTTCATAACAATTTTCATGGCTTAATTTTACTATTTATATTTATACTAAGCCTAATTATTTCACAAATAGTCACATTTACATTTTTTGGGTTACAATTGCAATAGCTTTGCGATTATAGCCCATGTATGCATTATTACATTATTTTATCAGAAAATAGCTTTTTGTATTTATAAAATACTGAGTAATTGTTTTAAAATATTTTATGCATGAAAATCATTTTTTACAATTTGTCAATTATTTTACTAATTATTTTATTAATTTATTGGGTATTTAACAAATATACCTTTTTAATTCCTTTAATTTTTGGACCTAACCCACTATATCAGCCCAAACCCCTTAAATACCAGCCCAATTCACCCCAAGCCCAATCCACGCCTACCCGACACAATACCCTGCCTGATCGTGGCCGTTGATCTTTTCGATCAACGATTCACATTAATTCTTACCTTTTTTAATCCTAACCAAAACCCTAACCCCATCATTCATTTCCCTTCCGCCGTCATCGTTTCCCCCTAACCCCTCTATTCTCTCCCTAAACCCTAATCGTCGTCACCGTCAAAAATCCCGCCTATGGAGTTTCTGTGTATTCTCCGGCCCTTACCAGCCTTCTACACCCTCTGGTTATTGAGTACATGGATTCTTAAAAGAATCTCAAGGAGATTCAACCTGATTCTTGCCCGAAAACTTGTCTATAGGCCTGTCCATGGCCTTTCTCATTTGTGAGTATTGGTTTCCTCCTATTTTTAGTTCGAATCCATAGTTTTTGACCGAGTTTCTTTAATCGCTGGTGTTTTGAAAATGCTAGTTCCGTGACCACTAGGTCTGTTCAGATCCTCGTAGATCTGAAGTGTTCTGAGTTCTATTTGGTATTTTTTCCTCAAAAATCTTTTGTTTTTCTAATGATATTTCGATTCCATTATTTATTTTTGAAATTAGGATTCGTCCTAAGTTTTCTTCAAAAAGGGGTTTCTAACTTTCAAGTGTTTAAACTAATTGTTCCCTTACTATCTTGATTGATTCTCGTGTATATGCTTAAACCCTAGGTCTTGTTCTATTATTGCACTTATTTTCTTCAGTTTTCTTCCGTTATTTGTTTATTTCTGTCAACCCAATATACTGATTGATTTCTATTAGGGATTTGAACAATTTTTTCCTGTTAAAATTAGTATTCTTTGGGATTTTTACTTAATTGATTTCTATTAGGGATTTGAACTATCTTTCCCGTTAAAATCAGTATTCTTTTGGATTTTTATCTACTTTCCTTATTTGTGACCTTTAATTGGTGTTACTTACCTTATTCCGACTGATTAGTTAATTTATGGTCAATAAGTGATTTATTACCTTATTTAAGTTCCAATCAGGGCTGGTAATTGATTTTCCTTTTGCTAATATGACCTTTCCGGATTCTGTTTGCGCAAATTAATTGGGATTAGCCCCAATTAACTGATTGATTATATTTACTTGCTTTATTTATGAACTCTAAGTCATTTTTACCTTATTTATTTTACCTTCCTAAGTGTTATATATACACTCTCATTCTGATTCTTCAAGGACACGAAAAATAAGTTCAAAACACACACACACACACACATTTTGCTCTCATCTCTCTGCTACTTGTGTTCATTGCTTGTCTAGCCGGCTGAAAGCCAAGGCTAGACTATTGAATCCTGCATACCTTTCATCTCCTATTTGCTTCTTTAACTGGTATGTTTCTGTTCTTAATGTCATTTATTATACTATGAAGCTTGAACCAATGTGCTCTCTATCTGTTGCTTTACTTCTGATTGAATCCATGCCTCTTTGTACTAGTCTAACTACGTATGTACTTAGCTCTTTGTCTTCCCTGTTTGCAACATGTTCACTCTTGTTTAATGTCACGCCCCAAAACCAAGGGACACGATCGACACTCAACTGGGTAGCCCCAGTCAAGCAGACCTTGATTCCTTTTTCCATCCCACATATTATCCCGAGATTTCCAATGTACATTATTCAATTATAATTTAGACATATTCTTACAACCTGGAATTTAATTATAGATTTCTGGCATTACCCACATGTGGTACAATACTTACAAAATATACATAGCATACATGTTTACTTTACGTGGTCTACAACTTATACTTCCCAAAATACATATGTACCTAACCCAAATTTCCTGTCTACGGAGCCTCTAAGAGTACAAATGAGTTATATAATACTTGCCGGTAACAAGGCTCCGGCTATACCTTACACAAACACCAAAATAAGAATCCGAAAGAAGAGGTGGCATGAACCACACTGGGCCCCGAGAGGAGAGGGGCTCACCAAAACAGCTGATAGGACGTAGAGGAGGCACTACTGTCGGTGGGCTGGAGTACCTGCTATAGAACCACCTACAATAATCACAAGAATGTAGCGCCCCCGGCAAAAGGGACGTTAGTACATTTGAATTGTACCGGTATGTATGAACAAACTTTACTCTAAGTAAACTCAATAATGCACACGCAAGAGACAGACAGAGAGTCACACAATCACTGCACAAGATATAGAAAGATACATACTGGAAGTTCCACAATTTTCACTTCATCACAATCACAATCGCAATACCACTACATGTACCATATTCTCGGACACCACAAGGCGATTTTAAAAAGATTAAAGTTAGCCATACATATCTGGAGTCGAGTTTCCCCTTTTTAATTTCTATTGCAATTCACCGAACCGCCTAGCACCGTCAATCTAGTTCACAATGCGACATATTTACCTTAGAACTAGGAGTCTCGAATTCATTTGAGCATTTTATCAAACACTATGTGATCCTTTAGATTGACTAAACCCTTTTTAGTGAAAGATTACTCTACTTGCTTCCCTTTACTAGGTCATGGAAGGTTATTCACATGCATGCAAGGTCCCAACTTTTCATCCTTAAGAACCAACCTATGTGTGTTTTATTCTTAGTTAAATTCCTAGAATTTGAGAAAAATAGGGTGAAGACTTACCTTTTATGATGAAGAAGGTGACTACTACTCGATAAACTTCCAAGCCTGGGTAGAGATGGAGGACCAATTTGGGGAAGATGAGGACTTCTCTCTCTAGAACCCACTCTCACTTCTCTCTATTTTGTTTAGGAACCAGTTAAAATGTAAGGGGACAGGGGTTAACTGAAACTAGGGTCGGGTATAAAATTTAGAAAATTAAAAGACCGTGTCAAATATGCGGTCAGGAATGCGATCGCATTCCTGACATGCGGTCCGCATATCGGACCGCAGAATGGCCCTCAGGTGGGCCAAAATTTGAAAAAAATCTGCGCAGGTATGCGACCACTATGCGGTCCGCATACTCGTTATGCGATCGCATAGTGCATCGCATAACACCCCTCTCAAAAACCTAAAGGCAATAATGCGACATCTATGCGACCCGCAGAACCGAAATGCGGTCGCATATTGGACCGCATAGTTGTCCTTCATTTGGGCAGTGATCTTCCTGTGTATGCGACCAATATGCGGTCCGCATACACGTTATGCGATCGTGTAGTGCGTCGCATAACACCCAATTTCTGGGAAATTTAATTCCTTAGCTTCCAGGGTAGGAACTTCCATAGTAAAAGCAACTCGGGGACTCGTTCGGCCATTATTTTAAGCAAGAAATTTTACGGGTCTTTACATTCTCCCCCCTTTAAAATCATTCGTCCTCGAATGAGGATTTTGGAAATCATTGGTTCTGAAAACATGATATGCAAACTTTCCAATTTACACTAACTTCAATATTTTCAGAAAATTTCGCTAGAGTTTCCTTTGTAATTAGGCCTATCTACCTGTCAGAGAGCCCCCGAAACACATTTCCAAGCACTATTACATAGTTTTAACCATTCAATAGCTCACACACCAAGTTGTTACCTCAGCAATTTACAGTATTTGATCACTTTATCAACTACACATAACTCATTCTCCTTACCTCACAATTGCACATGATTCAATTAGTGTGACATATTTGCACATAACTTTGGGCCATTTCAGTGCGCCCCATACAGTTCAATCACCTCAATAGATCATAGACAATTCATTTAACCATTACCAATCTACACTACCATTAATCACTTACTTAGCACATTTGTTTCCCAAAACTTTTATTTGCTTTAAAAGGGGTCACGTATTTTTCAAGTAAGGGCAGCACAAACAATTGTGGCATGCATAGAAAAGTTAAAACAACAAGGCTTTTTAGGGGAAAACAAGTTAGGGTCCCTTCTTATGCAACATTAACCACAACTTACAATTGCCTAGGAATAAGAACACGCACGATTTACTACTAGACTCATTCAAACAAGTGGGGTACTTTTCTTTCATTTCCTTCTCCGCTTCCCATGTAGCTTCTTCGACTTGCTGACTTTGCCATAACACTTTGACTGAAGCAACTTCCTTATTTCTCAATTTTACGGACTTGCCTATCAAGAATAGCAATCGGAACCTCTTCATACGATAGTTCTTCATTTACCTCAATGTTTTCGACTGGCAAAATAGTGGATGGATCTCCAATTACCCTTTTCAACATGTACACGTGGAACACCGGGTCTACTAAGGACAAATCAGGGGGCAATTCCAACCTATAAGCTACTTGCCCGACCGTTTGAGCAATCTGATACGGCCCGACGTACCTAGGGCTCAAATTCCCTTTCTTCCCAAACTGCATCACTCCCTTCATAGGAGACACCTTTAAGAACACCCAATCATCTACTTGGAATTCTAATTCTCTCCGGCGAACATCGGCGTAAGATTTCTGGCGACTCTGAGCAGTTTTCATCTTTTCCTAAATGATTCTAAATTTCTCCATAGCTTGGTGCACAAGATCTGGTCCTAACAATTCTGCTTCACCAACCTCGAACCATCCGATCGGGGATCTACACCTTCTTCCTTACAATGCCTCAAACGGGGCCATTCGGATACTAGCATGGAAGCTGTTATTATAAGCAAACTCGACAAGTTGAAAATGATCAACCCAATTACCCTTGAAGTCTAAAACACAAGCCCGTAGCATATCTTCGAGCGTCTGAATAGTCCGCTCTGCCTGACCGTCAGTATGTGGATGGAAAGCCATGCTGAGATTTACCTGAGTACCCAAACCTTGCTGAATTTTCCGCAAAAAATTAGCTGTAAACTGGGCCCCTTGATCTGAGATAATAGAAACTGGAGTGCCATGAAGTCTAACTATATCCTAGATGTACAATTGAGCATACTGTTCCGCTGTATCGGTGGACTTGACTGGCTAAAAGTGAGCTGATTTCGTAAGTCGATCCACTATCACCCAAATCGAGTCGAACTTACGCTGAGTGCGAGGTAACCCTACCACGAAATCCATATTAATCATTTCTCACTTCCACATTGGTATTTCCATAGGCTGGGTTAACCTACCGGGCCTCTGATGCTCGGCCTTCACATGTTGACAATTTGAACATTTGGATACAAGGTCCGCCACATCCCTCTTCATACCGCTCCACCAATAAATTTCCCGGAGATCATGATACATTTTCGTAGAACCTGGGTGCACAGAATACCTGGAGCTATGAGCCTCTGCCATTACCCTCTCCCGAAGATTATCCACATATGGAACACATAGCCTACCTTGACATCGCAGAAATCCATCATTGCTGCCGAGTGAAAATGCTGAAATCTTGTTATTCAGAATTGCCTCCTTCAACTGTGCCAATGCTGGATCACTAAACTGCTTTGCTTTGACTTCTGCTACCAACGACGATTCTGCCCCATTGTGCGCCATAACCTCCCCTTCGCCTGAGGTTGAAAGACAAACCCCCAAACTGACCAATTGATAAACCTCCCTAGCCAAGGGCCTCTGATCTGCTTCCAAATGAGCCCAACTACCCATAGACTTCCGACTAAGAGCGTCGGCCACCACATTCGCCTTCCCTGGATGGTACAAAATGTTCATATCATAATATTTGAGCAATTCTAACCACCTCCGCTGCCTTAGATTCAGTTCCTTCTGCTTGAATAGATAATGAAGACTCTTGTGGAGAACACATCCACGTGGACCCCATAAAGATAATACCGCATAATTTTTAATGCAAACACCACAGCCGCGAGCTTCAAATCATGTGTCGGATAATTCTTCTCGTGATTCTTGAGTTGCCTTGAAGCACACACTAAGATCTTCCCATGTTGCATCAACACACACCCCAAACCAACCCTTGAAGCATCGCAATAAACCACAAATCCTTCTATACCTTCTGGCAAGGTCAATACCGGTGCCGAAGTCAATCTCGACTTCAGTTCCTGAAAACTTTTCTCACAAGCGTCGGAACACTGGAACTTCACTGCTTTCTGCGTCAATTTAGTCAATGGGGAGGCGAGGGTAGAGAATCCCTCCACAAACCTCCGATAATACCCAGCTAGACCCAAGAAACTGCGAACCTCCGTCGGGGTTGTTGGTCTAAGCCAATCTTTCACTGTCGCGATCTTCTAGGGATCAACCTGAATCCCTTCTCTGGAAACAACATGACCCAAAAACGCGACTGATTCTAGCCAAAACTCACATTTCGAAAATTTAGTATACAGGTGATGATGATGAAGAGCCTGCATGACTGCTCTGAGGTGATTAGCATGATCTTCCCGACTCCGCGAGTAGACAAAGATGTCATCAATAAAAACAATCACGAAGGAGTCTAGAAATGGCTTGAAAAGTCGATTCATAAGATCCATAAAAGTTGCTGGAGCATTGGTCAGCCCAAAGGACATTACCAAAAATTCAAAATGACCATAACGAGTCCTGAAGGCGGTCTTAGGAATATCCTGCTCTCTGATCTTCAACTGATGATACCTAGACCGTAAATCAATTTTGGAGAAGAACCTCGCACCCTGCAATTGATCAAACAAATCATCTATTCGAGGCAATGGATACTTGTTTTTGATAGTGACTTTGTTTTGTTGCCGATAATCAATACACATCCGAAGCGACCCATCCTTCTTACTAACAAAAAGAACCGGAGCACCCCACGGCGACACACTCGGTCGAATGAACCCCTTATCTAATAAATCCTTCAACTGCTCCTTTAACTCCCTTAACTCTGCTGGCGCCATTCTGTATGGTGGAATAGATATTGGCTGCGTATCTGGTAGTACATCAATCCCAAAATCGATCTCTCTATCTAGCGGAATCCCTGGAAGCTCGTCCGGAAATACTTCAAGAAACTCATTCACAACTGGCACGGACTCGGGGGCCGACACTTCTGAAGCAGTGTCCGCGACCCTGACCAAATTATAGATATACCCCTTCACACCCCAAAACCAAGGGACACGACCGGCACTCGACCGGGTAGCCCTAGTCAAGCGGACCTGGATTCCTTTTTCCATCCCACATATTATCCCGAGATTTCCAATGTACATTATTCAATTATAATTTAGTCATATTCTTACAACCTGGAATTTAATTATAGATTTCTGTCATTACCCACATGTGGTACAATACTTACAAAATATACATAGCATACACGTTTACTTTACGTGGTCTACAACTTATACTGCCCAAAATACATATGTACATAACCCACATTTCCTGTCTACGGAGCCTCTAAGAGTACGAAGGAGTTATATAATACTTGCCGGTAACAAGGCTCCGGCTATACCTTACACAAATACCAAAATAAAAATCTGTAAGAACAGGTGGCATGAACCACACTGGGCCCCGAGAGGAGAGGGGCTCACCAAAATAGGTGATAGGACGTAGAGGAGGCACTACTGTCGGTGGGCTGGAGTACCTGCTATAGAACCACCTACAATCATCACAAGAATGTAGCGCCCCCGGAAAAAGGGACGTCAGTACATTTGAATTGTACTGGTATGTATGAACAAACTTTACTCTAAGTAAACTCAATAATGAACAGGCAAGAGACAGACAGAGAGTCACATAATCACTGCACAATATATAGAAAGATACACACTGGAAGTTCCACAATTTTCACTTCATCACAATCACAATCGCAATTCCACCCTTGTCCCTTCTCAACATTTCACCCTTATTTCTTCTGCTGCGGCGCGCAACCCGATCCCATCTGTCAATCAAAATCATTTATTATGTTTCTGTTGCAGCGTGCAACCTGATCCCACCGGACAATCACAATCATTTGTTGTGTTTCTGTTGCGACGTGAAACCCGATCCCACCGGACAATCACATCACACCCTTATCACTTCTCACATATCACCCTTATCCCTCATGTTGCGGCGCACAACCCGATCCCACCAAACAATCATATCTCATATCAACAATGACAATTCACAATTCAATCTCAGAAAATTTCAGCAATAGGAATACAACTTCTTTACAACTCACAATACGTATAAAAGAAAATCGTGCCACAACGAAACCTTACCAAATAGTGAATCATATACAATATTTCCACAACCTTTTTATTCAATTACATCACACCACAACTCCTTTTCATTACTTGTTACACAGCCTTCAGCATACACATTCATACTCTTGGATTCATTATCCTACTAGCATCATTTCACATAGCGTAGTAATGTGGTGATCAACTAAAGACAGACAAGGAATACACTTCACGCTTCAACATAATTCGAACAACCAGTTGCACACATTCATACCACTACATGTACTGTATGCTCGGACACCACAAGGCGATTTTACAAAGATTAAAGTTAGCCATACATACCTAGAGTCGAGGTTCCCCTTTTTAATTTCTATTGCAATTCACCGAACCGCCTAGCACCGTCAATCTAGTTCACAATGCGACATATTTACCTTAGAATTAGGAGTCTCGAATTCATTTGAGCATTTTATCAAACACTATGTGATCCCTTAGATTGACTAAACCCTTTTTAGTGAAAGATTACTCTACTTGCTTCCCTTTACTAGGCCATGGAAGATTATTCACATGCATTCAAGGTCCTAATTTTTCATCCTCAAGAACCAACCTATGTGTGTTTTATTCTTAGTTAAATTCCTATAATTTGAGAAAAATAGGGTGAAGACTTACCTCTTATGATGAAGAAGGTGACTACTACTCGATAAACTTCCAAGCCTGGGTAGAGATGGAGGACCAATTTGGGGAAGATGAGGACTTCTCTCTCTAGAACCCACTCTCACTTCTCTCTATTTTGTTTAGAAACCAGTTAAAATGAAAGGGGACAGGAGTTAAATGAAACTGGGGTCGGGTATAAAAATTTATAAAATTAAAAGACTGTGTCGAATATGCGGTCAGGAATGCGATCGCATCCTGACATGCGGTCCGCATATCGGACCGCACAATGGCCCTCAGGTGGGCCAAAATTTGAAAACAATCTGCCCAGGTATGCGACCACTATGCGGTCTGCATACTCGTTATGCGATCGCATAGTGCGTTGCATAACACCCCTCCCCAAAACCCACAGGAAATAATGCGATAGCTATGCGATCCGCAGAACCGAAATGCGGTCGTAGATTGGATCGCATAGTTGTCCTTCAGTTGGGCAGTGATTTGCCTGTGTATGCGACCACTATGCGGTCCGTATACACGTTATGCGATTGCATAATGCGTCGCATAACACCCAATTTCTGGGAAATTTAATTCCTTAGCTGCTGGGGTACTTTTTGTTCAAATTAGGTCCGTTTTAGGAATTTCCACATTAAAAGCAACTCGGCGACTCGTTTGGCCATAATTTTAAGCAAGAAATTTTACTAGTCTTTACATTTAAGCTTCACTCTTTGTTGTGTGTTGCTTTAATCTACATGTTTACTTCTGTTTGGGTCTCAATCCTTCATGTTTACTGCTTTAAACCAGCATGTTTACTTTATGTCTAAGACTCATGTCTTTCCTGCCCTATAACTTCAGTTAGTGTACATATTTTGTGTAATTGAATTGGTATCTTCCTTGATCTCAGCCAACATGATCACTTCTGTATTACTTTTTTAACCAGCATCTAGGTCTATGTGTCACTTTCTTTTTAATCTCCATGTTTACTGCAGTGCTTATATTCTGTGTTTTCTTGTGTCTTGCTTTAAGTCAGTATGCTTACTTTTATCATTAGGTGTGACTTAGGTGTTTCCTGTTTAAAACACTAACTCAGTATATCCTACTGAATGATATGAATGTCAATCCACCCCTGCCTGCTCTATGCTCCTGTCAACTAGCATGCTCTTCTACTACCCTGTTTCTATGTGCTCTTGATTCAGGATTCCTGTGTTCCCAACCCTTGTTCCCTTTCTGTATTTGTTCTCAGCATGCTTAATTCTCACCTAAGGTTAATTAACAAACTGAGTTGAATCTGGGCAATATGAAGCTTTGTTTGAAACCTTGTGTATGTGTTTCTACTTGTTGTTGTTTGCTGAACCTTTGTTTTTGTAGAATGTTTCCAATTTTTTTTCACTCCTAATACGTTTTTACTTCTAAAATATTTTCACTCCTAAAATGTTTTCACGTCTAAACTATTTTTACTTCTAAATTGGTTTCACTTCTGATCCGTTTTCTTAAAGCTATTTCTACTCTTTCAAGAACTATCTTCCACTCCTACTCTTAGAATACCTAGGATTCTGCCCCTCCAGTGTGTGTACTGCCTAGAAGTCCATGAGACTCCTCCGAATTGTGACATACTGGGGCTTACCCTTCCACACTGCACAAAAACTATTTCTCTTTAAAAGGGTCTTGGTGTGAGCATTGCCCAGGGTCCCTGAGGCCCTTGGGAACTTTGACGCACCAAGATACTTCCTTGGGCACTGTGAAATATTTGTACATCATACTTGGCTGAAGGCATGGTTTTCAAGGTTTACTTTGGGCCTATCCGGGCTCCCTATAGTATATCATTATTTATTCTGTAATTCATTTATCGTATGGTCTGTAATAAATACTTCTTGTAAAACAGATATTAAGGATATTAGTAAAATGAGAGGGACTTTTATATATATTTTGTGGGGAAATCGGGTAGAAATCATGCTCTTAGAACTGTTATGATTACCTACATGCATTGGAAACCATGTCTATAGGCTTTTAATGTGCATTAGAAACCATGTTTTAGGGCTTTTATTGCACTCGCCTAAATATCACGCCTACATCTTGATCATATAGAATTAGTTTCTTCAGCAGCAACTGTGTCTATAAGAGTAAGTTTAAAAGCATTCCTAACACCTAGATAGCATGTTTATAGAGATAAATATATAAATATAGTTCTATAACATTTGTACCTATACAGCATGCCTATAGGGCATAATGAACCAAACTGCTTGTTTTAAAATCGTTTATTAGTTTATTAAGAATCTGATTAACAATTAGATATCATGTTTATTGGACATCTCAGATCCACGCCTAGGCAAGCCTGTAGGATAATTATAATCTTGCATAGCAGGAATGCGATCGCATTCCTGACCGCATTTGCTGCTTCGGGGCTTCTAAAATTCTATTTTAAAACCCGACCCCTTGTTTAATAAAACACCCCTCCCCTTCATTTTTAACACCTATTTGACTAAAATAGAGAGAAGTGAGAGTGGGTTCTAGGGAGAGAAGTCCTCATCTTCCCCAAATTGGTCCTTCATCTCTACTCAGGCCCAGAAATTATCGAGTAATCTTCATCTTCTTCACTATAAGAGGTAAATCCCCACCCCATTTCCCCTTTAATTCTCAGGTTTTTGTTAAAAGGATAAAATACACATGAATTGGTTCTTGAAGATAAGGCTAAGACCTTGCATGCATGTTCATGATCTATTCTAATATAGCAAGAGGGTGTAACGTAGAGAAATTTTCCACTAAAAAGGGGATTAATTAGTCAAAAGGACCACATAGTGTTTGATAAAATGCTCAAATTAATTCAAGACTCCTAACTCTAAGTTAAATGTGTCGCATTGTGAACTAGATTTGAGACGATAGAAGGTCCGGTGGGTTGAAAATAGAAATTAAAGGGGAATTTCGACTCGAGGTATGTATGACTAACTTTAATCTTCGTAGAGTCACCTTGTTGGTGTCCGAGCATTCGGTATGAGTTTCTTGCTTGAACATATGTGAATTGATTGTTCTAATGTATTGAGGTGTAAGGTTCTATTCTCTGATCGTTTTAGTTGATCACCATACTACCATGCTACTTGAAATTGTGAAAGGTGATTTCTTTGTGATTACTCTATTATGTGTAAGGTTCGTTAAATGCTTGAATATGTTGGTATGAAAGAATAAAGAACCCAACTGTGTGAATGTATCTAAGTGCTAAGGGTTGTGTAGCAAGTGACGAAAAGGAGTTGTGGATTGATTTAATTGAACTAAATGACTATGGCAATATCATATATGACTCGTTGTTTGTCAAGGATTATTGTGGCTTTGATTTCATACGGATTGTTGGTTGTAATGAATTTATATTTTTGTTGATGAAAATCCTTGTGATTGAATTGTGGCTGTTATTGTTGTTATGAAATGTGATATTATGGTGGAATCGGGTTGCGCGCCGCAACAGGAGGAATAAGGGTGATATGTGAGAAGTAATACAGGTGGAATGTGATTGTACGATGGGATCGGGTTGCGCGCCGCAACAGAATATAATAAGGCCGGAATGTGATTGTCCGGTGGGATTAGATTGCGCACCGCAACAGGAAGAAATTAGGGTGGATTGTTGAGAAGGAATAAGGGTGGAATATGATTGTGTTGAAATAAGAATCTGTGAAACTCCCAATTATGTTTGTTTCTGTATCTCTGTGCAGTAATTGTTTGGTTTCTTTGACTGTCTTATATCTTGTGTACTGTTTGATTCTACTTAGAATAAAGTTTGTTCATACATGCTAGTTCTATTCAACGGTACTAACGTCCCTTTTCCGGGGGCGCTACATCTTTTATATGGATGTACGTGGTTCCATAGCAGGTAGCTTAGTCCGCTGATAGTGGTTCCTCCTCTTCATCCCTTCAGCAGTTCTGGTGAGCCCCACTTCCTCTCAGGGCCGTGTGTAGTCTATAGCGTCTTCTTTTGTGTATGTTGTGTCATTAAAGGTATAGCCGGGGCCTTGTTACCGGCAGGTTTATGTAAAACTCCTAGTACTCTTAGAGGCTCCATAGACACTATGTGGGTTGTATACATGTATTTTGGGCAGTAGCTGTGTTCGGTCAAAATCGTGGTCCGTATTGGAAAAATTGTATGTATTATATACATTTTTGGATTATCAAATTTTTGAAGGTTAAAAGAGGAAATGAACTTATGTTGTAAGTCGTACTTTGAACTTAAATTGGCTAATTCATATGGAACAATGTATATTATAGACACGGGGAAACGCGTTGGGTAGTAAAGACAAACCAGGTCCGCTTGACCGGAATCATCCAGTTAGGCGCCAGTCTCGTCCCTCGGTTTTGGGGTGTGACAAACTTGGTATCAAAGACTAAGGTTTTAAAAGTGTCCTAGTATGTCTCGGAGCTATGTCTAGTAGAGCCCTTCTTATCGGTGTGTTGTCGACCACATCTATAATTAGGGGGTTGCATGGACATTTAGGAAAGTACCCATTTATTGCTATTCTATATCGTGCGATATGGTGAAAGGTGAGGTTGTCTATCTCTAACTCGTGCGATGTTCCAATTTTTAGTAAATGGCACACAAGAAGATAGCCCGACTCGGCCTAGAGGCCAATGCCACCCTAGGTGTGGCCATAAATTCTCAATCTGATTGTGCGGGTGAGGACAATTCCCCGACCATGAATCAGCCTGACTCTTCCGTTCTTGGCCAGACTATTCTAGTTCCTGCTCCAGCGGAGGGTGCTACGATCCCTCCCACTGATATTCCTGATCCTCCTCTAGCCCCAGCTTCGGGTCCCGGTATTTCTGATGGGGACATCAGGGGAGCTATTCAGATGTTGACGCAGTTGGTGGTCTCTCAGCCCCAGAGATCAAATATTGACCCTGCACCCTCGAGTGAGCAAGGGGATTCTTGAGGTTCTAGGGTCAACCAGTTTCTGTGGTTAGCCCCTCCAGAGTTCACAGGCACCGACCCAAAAGCCGATACTCAAGATTTTATAGATGAAATGTATAGGAATCTTCGGGTTATAAGGGCTAGTGAGATAAAGGGATTTGAATTAGCTTCCTATCGTCTAAAGGGAGCGACATACTCATGGTTCGAGATGTGGGAGAGTTCCCGTGGAGAGGGGAGCCCTCCGGCGAGGTGGGATGAGTTTGTAGATGCTTTTATGGATCATTTCTTGCCCACCGAGACTAGGGCAGCCCGTGCTGCAGAGTTTGAGGTCCTTAGGCAGGGCAACATGAATGTGTGGGAGTATCATATGGAGTTCGTGCGCTTGTCCAAGTATGCTATCCATATAATGCCGACTATGGAGGCCAGAGTTCGTCGGTTTGTTCAGGGCCTTGGTCCCTTGGTTATCAATGAGGCTGCTACAGCTGCTTTGCACTCAAATATGAACTATGGGAAGATTGTGGGATTCGCCCAGGCTACGGAGGCTTGGAAATTGAAGATAAGAATGGAGAGAGAGAGTAGTAGTAGGTCCCGGTCAGCGGGCAACCCTGGGAGTTCAGTTGGAGTCGTGAGATCAGCCCTTGGGAGAGGATCATCAGGGCCATGTCAGTCCTATGCTCAGTCCTCAGCCAGTGCGCCGCCATCAGGGCACAATTACCAGTTGGGAGGTCGCTTTGGACCAGGTGCAAATAGCAGGAGGTTCCATCAGTCGGGTCGTTCAGGCGGGAGGTTCCAGTAGCAGCGGAGGGCCCCATGCCCTAAGTTTGGGAGGTTTCATTCTGAGCCTTGTTACTTGGATATCCCGGTATGCTATAGATGCGGAGTGAGGGGCCATGTTTAGAGAGACTGTCGTGCACCAGTCAGGGCACAGGTAGGGGTACTACTGAGCCATCCAGTTCGTCAGCCGGTCTTTAGCACGCCCTCCAACACCAGCAGGGCACAATGCAGCTAGTGGTAGAGCACGGGATCAAGGGGGACCTTGTTGGTTCTATGCTTTGAGTGGTCGCCAGAGTGCTGAGGATTCTCCAGATGTGGTCACATGTATTCTGACTGTTCAAACACATGATTTTTATACCCTTATTGATCCCGGATCTTCATTGTCATATGTTACTTCATTTATTGCTTCATTTTTTGGGATAGAACCCGAACAACTTCATGAGCCATTCTCAGTGTCGACACCGGTTGGTAATTCTATTATGGTCGCACGAGTCTATAAGAATTGTGTTGTCACGGTGTGTTGTCGGGATACGACAGTCGATCTTATTGAGTTATAAATGATATATTTTGATGTAATTATGGGGATGTATTGTCTATACTCGTGCCTTGCTAAACTCGACTGCCGAACCAGAATTATGAGGCTCGAGTATCCTAATGAACCAGTTATTGAATGGAAATGGAATGAAGTTGTGCTGAAGGGTAGCTTTATTTCCTATCTTAAGGCCTCCAAGGTGATCAGGAAGAGGTGCATCTATCATTTGGTCCGGGTTGCGGACACCACTTCAGAGGTGCCTGCTCCCGAGCCCGTGCCGGTTGTGAATGAATTTCTTGAAGTATTTCTGGATGAGCTTCCTAGGATTCACCCAGATAGAGAGATCGATTTCGGGATATATGTATTTCCAGATACGCAGCCAATATCTATTCCACCCTACAGAATGGCGCCAGCAAAATTGAGGGAGTTAAAAGAGCAATTGAAAGATTTGTTAGAAAAGGGTTTCATTCGGCCAAACGTGTCGCCTTGGGGCGCACTGATTCTTTTTGTCAGAAAGAAGGATGGATCGCTTCGGATGTGTATTGATTATTGGCACCTCAACAAGGTCACCATCAAGAACAAATACCGATTGCCTCGGATAGATGATTTATTCAACCAATTGCAAGATGCTAGGTTTTTCTCCAAGATTGATTTACGGTCCGGGTATCACCGGTTGAAGATCAGGGAGCAGGATATCCCTAAGACTGCCTTCAAGACTCATTATGGGCACTTTGAACTTTTGGTAATGTCCTTTGGGCTAACCAACGCCCCATCAGCTTTTATGGATCTTATGAATCGAGTTTTCAAGTCGTTTCTTGAGTCTTTTGTGATAGTCTTCATTAATGATATCCTTGTTTATTCACGAAGTCGGGAAAATCATGCTAATCACCTCAGGGCAGTTCTGCAGACTCTTCGTCAGCACCAGTTGTATGAAAAGTTTTCAAAATGTGAGTTTTGGCTAGAATCAGTCACCTTTTTGGGCCATGTTGTTTCTAGGGAATGGATTCAAGTTGATCCCCAAAAGATTGCAGTGGTGAAGGATTGGCCTAGACCAACGACCCCGATAGAGATTCGCAGTTTCTTGGGCCTAGCTGGGTATTATTGGAGGTTTGTGGAGGGATTCTCTATTCTCGCCTCTTCATTGACTAAGCTGACGCAGAAAGCGGTTAAGTTTCAGCGGTCCGATGCTTCTGAAAAGAGTTTTCAGGAATTGAAATCGAGATTGACTTCGGCGCCAGTGTTGACCTTGCTAGAAGGTTCAGAGGGGTTTGAGGTTTATTGTGATTCTTCGAGAGTTCGTTTGGGGTGTGTATTGATGCAATGTTGTAAGGTAATAGCGTATGCTTCCAGACAGCTCAAGAATCACGAGAAGAATTATCCGACGCATGATTTGGAGCTCGCAGCAATTGTGTTTGCATTGAAAATCTGGCGGCATTATCTTTATGGGGTCCATGTTGACGTGTTCAAAGACCACAACAGTCTTCAGTATTTATTCAAATAGAAGGAGTTGAACTTAAGGCAGAGGAGGTGGTTAGAATTGCTGAAGGATTATGATATGAATATTTTGTACCATCCTGAAAAGGCGAATGTGGTAGCCGACGCTCTTAGTCGGAAATCCATGGGTAGCTTGGTCCATTTGGAAGCAGGTCAGAGGCCTTTGGCTTGGGAGGTTTATCGGTTGGCTAGTCTAGGGGTCTGTCTTTCGGCCTCAGATGAGGGGAATTTCGTGGTGCATAATGGAGCGGAGTCTTCGCTTGTAGAGGAAGTCAAGGGAAAGCAATTCAGGGATCCGGCTTTGGCACAGTTAAGGGAAGGAATTTCGAATCACAAGACTTCAGCATTTTCACTCGGCAATGATGACGGTGTTTTGCGGTTCCAAGGGAGGCTATGTGTTCCGGATGTGGATAATCTTCGGGAGAGAGTTATGGCAGAGGCTCACAATTCTAGGTATACTGTACACCCAGGTTCTACGAAAATGTATCGCAATCTCAAGGAGGTTTTTTGGTGGAACGATATGAAGAGGTGTGTGGCGGACCTTGTGGCTAGGTGTCCGAATTGTTAGCAAGTGAAGGCCGAGCATCAAAAGCCCCGTGGTTTGACGCAGCTTATGGGAATACCGATGTGGAAATAAGAAATGATCAATATGGACTTTGTGGTAGGGTTACCCCGCACTCAGCGCAAGTTCGACTCAATTTGGGTAATAGTGGATGGACTCACGAAGTCGGCGCATTTCTTACCAGTCAAGTCCACCGACTGCAAAACAATACGCTCACTTGTATCTCGAAGAAATAGTTAGACTCCATGGCACTCCAGTATCTATAATCTTGGATCGAGGGGCCCAGTTCACAACTAACTTTTGGAGGAAATTTCAGCGAGGTTTAGGTACTCAGGTAAATCATAGCACGACTTTCCACTCTCATACAGACGGTCAGGTGGAGAGGACTATTCATACGCTTGAAGATATGTTGCGGGATTGTGTTTTAGATTTCAAGGGTAGCTGGGATGATCACTTGCTTCTTATAGAGTTTGCTTACAATAACAGTTTTCATGCTAGTATTCAGATGTCCCCATTTGAGGCACTGTACAAAAGGAGGTGTAGGTCTCCGATTGGATGGTTTGAGGTTGGTGAGGCGGAATTGTTAGGACCAGATCTTGTGCACCAAGCTATGGAAAAAGTTAGAGTCATATAGGAGAGGATGAAAACTGCTTAGAGTCGTCAGAGATCCTATGCGGACGTTCGTGGTAGAGATTTGGAGTTCCAAGTAGATGATTGGGTATTCTTGAAGGTGTGTCCCAAGAAGAGAGTGATGCGGTTTGGGAAGAAAGGGAAATTGAGCCCGAGGTATGTCGGGCCATATCGAAACGCTCTAAGGATAGGGCAGGTAGCGTATAGGCTGGAATTGCCCCCTGAAATGTCATTAGTGCATCCAGTGTTTCATGTGTCCATGCTAAAGAAGGTAATTGGAGATCCATCTGCCATCGTGCCAGTTGAGACCATTGAAATTAATGAAGAATTGTCACATGAAGAGTTTCCGGTTGCTATACTTGATAGGCAAGTCCGTAGATTGAGAAACAAAGAGATTGCTTCTGTTAAAGTCTTATGGCGAAGTCAACAAGTCGAGGAAGCCACGTTGGAAGCGGAAAATTAAATGAAAGAGAAATATCCCCATTTGTTTGAATAAGTCTAGTAGTGGTCGTGAGAACTACCATCTCTAAGAAATTACACCTTTGTGTCAAATTTTGTGCAAGAACACTCCACTCTCCTAATTTCCTTACTATTGTGACTTCTCAATTTTGTGCCACTTTTGTGTATACTGTGGAATAGTTAAATTATGTGCAACTCATATGATAGTTGAACGATATGCAAGTTTGTGGCATTAACTGAATTATATATAGCATGTTTAAGTAGTTGAATTATATACAATTTGATGAAGTATTCGAATTATGTGCAAGTTGTTGGAGTAAATGAAAATGTGTTAAATTGGTTAATAATATGTTTTGGGGCTCTCTGATAGGTATATAGGCCTAATTACAAAGGAAACTATGGCAAAATTTTTAGAAAAATATCAGAGTTAGTGAAAATTGGGGGTTAGCATATTGTGTTTTCAAAATGATTCCCCGATCCTCATTCGAGGACAAATGATTTTAAGTGGGGGAGGATGTAAAGACCCGTAAAATTTCATGTCTAAAAACGATGCCCAGGTAGGTTCCCATATTGTTATGGCTGTAGAAATTCTTAGAAACGGAACTTTTTGAAGTAAAAAGTACCCCAAGACTTAAAAGATATAATTTCCCAGAATTGCGCGGATCTGCGGTCCTCTATGCGATCGCAGATCAGGTACGCAGACCGCATAGTTGTCGCATACCTCGACAGCCTGTTGTCCAATTCGAGAACAACTATGCGGCCCAAGATGCGATCGCATTTTGAGAATGCGGGCCGCATAGTTGTCGCATACCTCGACAGCCTGTTGTCCAATTCGAGAACAACTATGCGGCCCAAGATGCGATCGCATTTTGAGAATGCGGGCCGCATAGTTGTCGCATTCTTGAACCTTGATTCTTGCGGAGGGAGTTATGCAACGCACGATACGATCGCATAACAGTTATAAGGACTGCATAGTGGTTGCATACCTGGGCAATCTGTTTTCCCTTTTGGCCCAGCTGAGGGCCATCCATGCGATAGGAATGTGGACCGCATAGCAGGAATGCGATCGCATTCCTGACCACATTTCCTGATTCGGGGCTTCTAATTTCTGATTTTAAAACCCGACTCCTAGTTTAATAAAACACCCCTCCCCTTCATTTTTAACACATATTTGACTAAAATAGAGAGAAGTGAGAGTGGGTTCTAGAGAGAGAAGTCCTCATCTTCCCCAAATTGGTCCTTCATCTGTACTCAGGTCCGGAAATTATCGAGTAATCTTCATCTTCTTCACTATAAGAGGTAAGTTCCCACCCCATTTCCCCTTTAATTCTCAGGTTTTGGTTAAAAAGATAAAACACACATGAATTGGTTCTTGAAGATAAAGCTAAGACCTTGCATGCATGTTCATGATCTATTCTTATATAGCAAGAGTGTGTAAGGTAGAGACAGTTTCCACTAAAAAGGGGATTAATTATTCAAAGGGACCAGATAGTGTTTGATAAAATGCTCAAATGAATTCAAGACTCCTAACTATAAGTTAAATGTGTCGCATTGTGAAATAGATTGGAGACGATAGAAGGTTTGGTGGGTTGAAAATAGAAATTAAAGGGGAATTTCGACTCGAGGTATGTATGGCTAACTTTAATCTTCGTAGCGTCACCTTATTGGTGTCCGAGCATTCGGTATGAGTTTCTTGCTCTAGCATATGTGAACTGATTGTTCTAATGTATTGAGGCGTAAGATTCTATTCTCTAATCATTTTAGGTGATCACCATACTACCATGCTACTTGAAATTGTGAAAGGTGATTTCTTTGTGATTACTCTATCATGTGTAAGGTTCGTTAAATGCTTGAATATGTTGGTATGAAATAATTATAACGAACCCAAATGTGTGAATGTATCTAAGTTCTAAGGGATGTGTAGCAAGTGATGAAAAGGAGTTGTGGATTGATTTAATTGAACTAAATGACTATGGCAATATCGTATATGACTCGTTGTTTGGCAAGGATTATTGTGGCTTTGATTTCATACAGATTTTTGGTTGTAATGAATTTATATTCTTGTTGATGAAAAACCTTGTGATTGAATTATGGGCTGTGATTGTTGCTATGAAATGTTATTGTACGTTGGGATCGGGTTGTGCGCCGCAACATGAAGAATAAGGGTGATATGTCAGAAGTAATAAGGGTGGAATGTGATTGTACGGTGGGATCGGGTTGCGCCTCGAAACAGAATGTAATAAGGTTGGAATGTGATTGTCTAGTGGGATCGGGTTGCGCGCCGCAACAGGAAGAAATAAGGGTGGATTGTTGAGAAGGAATAAGGGTGGAATATGATTGTGTTGAAATAAGAATCTATGAAACTCCCAATTGTGTTTGTTTCTGTATCTCTGTGCAGTAATTGTTTGGTTTCTCTGACTGTCTTATATCTTGTGTACTATTTGATTCTACTTAGAATAAAGCTTATTCATACATGCTAGTACTATTCAACGGTACTAACGTCCCTTTTGCCGGGGGCGTTACATCTTTTATATGGATGTACGTGGTTCCATAGCAGGTAGCTCAGTCCGCCGATAATGGTGCCTCCTCTTCATCCCTTCAGTAGTTCTGGTGAGCCCCACTTCCTCTCGGGGCTGTGTGTAGTCTATACCGTCTTCTTTTGTGTATGTTGTGTCATTAAAGGTATAGACAGGGCCTTGTTGCCGGCAGGTTTATGTAAAACTCCTAGTACTCTTAGAGGCTCCGTAGACACTATGTGGGTTGTATACATGTATTTTGGGCAGTAGCTGTGTTCGGTCGAAATCGTGGTCCGTATTGAAAAGCTGTATGTATTATATACGTTTTTGGATTATCAAATGTTGAAGGTTAAAAGAGGAAATGAACTTATGTTGTAAATCGTACTTTGAACTTAAATTGGCTAATTCATATGGAATAATGTATATTATAGAAACGGGGCAACGCGTTGGGTAGTAAAGGCAAACCAGGCCCGCTTGACCGGAATCATCCGGTAAGGCGCCGGTCTTGTCCCTCAGTTTTGGGGCGTGACACCAGGGCCATAAGTAAGGGACGTGTAATGCACACATAGAGTACGCTTAATTAAGAATCGCCTATATAACCACTAAGGATATGGTAACTGGGTAGTAAAGGATATGATGCCCTGTGCGCTAATGCTACGTGTAACCCCTCTATTTGAGGAAGGTTTACCGAGTATTGCACAAATGTGATCCTATAGGCTAATTAACCTAGGACCTCCTTTATTCCTGTTTTAATAATCCCTATGTGGTTAAACTACTTTCCTGCTTAATGACTAATTCACAAAATGAGTTTGGTCGGGACCCATCGTTGTGGACCTCGAGGGGTTCCTAACACTTTCCCCTCAAGGTAATTTCAAGCCCTTACCCATTCTCTGATAATGTAAACCGGTTTCTTGAGTTATTTGTATTAGGTGCCCTTACGCACCTTAAATCCTACGCACGATCTTGAGTTAGCCGCACTTGTATTTGCCCTAAAGATTTGGCGGCATTATCTATATGGGGTTTATATTGATGTTTTCACCGACCACCAGAGCCTTCAGTATTTATTTAAACAGAGGTAGTTGAACCTACGACAAAGAAAATGGCTAGAACTACTAGAGGACTATGATGTTGATATTTTATATCATCCCGGCAAAGCTAATATTGTTGCTGATGCCCTTAGCCGGAAGTCCATGGGCAGTCTAAGCCATGTCGAAGCTGATAAGGTCAAGATGACCAGATATCTATGCGAGCTAGCTAGTTTGCAGGTGCGTTTGGTAGACGCAGAGGGTGGACGCATTCTCGTTCAGAATACGGCAAAATCTTCTTTTGTTACTGAAGTGAAAGAGCGACAACACGAGGATCATGAGCTTATAAAACTGAGGGAAAGTATTCCACAGCAGCGACAACCTTTATTTGAGCTAACTAGAGATGGAGTCCTTAGATACCAG
>ML300032.1:33506-55911 GCA_005239495.1 Nicotiana undulata | reverse complement strand
TATATATATATATATATATATATATATCCTATCAAAAATATACTTTCCATTAACATATTTATCCCATAAATATACAAATTTTATCTTTATTTTAAAAAAAATATATAACAATAAAGAACAACATTAACACTAAGTATGTCATCACATAATAACTCTTTGATTCAAATCATTAAAGCAACCTCATCTAATTCCTCTTCCTCAAAATAAGAGAAAATAAGGATAAAAAATAATTTAAATATATAGAATAACAAAAGTAAAACTATGATAGACTGTCAAGTGGAATACCCACAATTCAATACATGTCAAAAATTAGGACAACTCTCCAAGATAGTTGGAGTTTCAAATTGATTCAAACTACAAATCAGGAAGAAAAAATTAAATTTATCAAATTTCAAAAAGATTTAATACTCCACCATTGATTTGAGGTGTGTTTCATCATTTCGATGTTGTTATCCGTGATTTGAAGCCTTGAGTAAGTTCGTGTTATATTATGAGACTTGTTGGTATGTTTGTACGGGGTCCCAAGGGGCCCAGGTGAATTTTGGATTGAATTGGATTGTGTTGCGCTCGTTTTCTTATATTTTGACGTCGTTTCTTCAAGCATAAATGGTATCACACTGAACAAATGAACTCCGATTTCTGTTTTGGTTGAAGCATTAGATCCGTATTATAATTACGGATCCGTAGCAAAAAAAATCATTGAATTTGAACATCGTATAGGAATTTTATGATCATTTTACTAAGTATTGAGTTGCTAGATTTTTCAGATTAATTACGAAATTGCCACTGATTTCGTATTTAAAAATCTAAACTATTTTCGAATATTTAAACCAACATATCTCCTTCATTATAAGGTCAAATGGAGTGATTCAAAAGTATATCTTGAAAGAAATTGTACAAGAACTCTATTAGAGGCTTTAAAAGCAAGTTTTGGGATTGTTTGACATGCAAAACGAGGCAGAATAGCTGGGCAAAAGTACTTTAAATCGAAGGTTTGTTCATTTGGTCATATTTTGAGTTGGAAAGATCGGATTTGGATAATTTTTGGAGTAGATTTTCACCATATGGATTGGGAAAAGTGTTCTATCTTGATTTTGGTTATATTTCATGAATCTATCTTCGTTTTTAGCATTTGATTGATGATTTCAAAGTGAAATTTGGGGGTTTTGTCTAAAATTTCATAAAATGAATTTTTGAGCTTTGAACATCGATTCAGATTCAGATTTTGAGTGAAACTAGTATGGTTGGACTTGTAATTGAATGGGTTGTCAGATTTTGTGAGTTTGTCGGGTTCTAAGGCAGGGGCCCGAGTTGGGCTTTTTGATTAAAATATTTAACCTTTTTCGATTGGGAATAGTTCCATTAGAATTGTTTGATGTATTTGAGTCGTTTTTGGTTCGTTTCGAGCCGTTCAGAGGTCGGAACGCGCTGGATGGCATATTTGAAAAATTGCTTGGCTTGCTCGGCATTGATATTGGCGTGTTTGAGGTAAGTAGCTCTTCTAAACTTAGTGTTGAGGGTATAAAACCCCGCAATATGTGTTAGGTGATTGGTATTGAGGTGATGCACATGCTAAGTGACGGGCATGTGGGCGTGCACCCTGTGAATTGGGACTATGAGGTTCCCATGCCACTGCATAATGGCCCTATCTTGTTGTAATTGAGCAATCAATCATGCTAGATATCATGTTTATACTTATGTCGATATTGTTGGGACCCACTGAGGTTATTTCTGCCGTGGAGTTATATGCTTTCATTGTTTTATATACTCAGCCATGCGCACTCATATACATATCATATCTCAGTCTCTGTTGTTGTTTATTGATACATCACATCATCATATTCGGGCTAGTTTCATGACATTGTGAGCCCGAGAGAAAGAGAAAGAGAGAGAGAGAGAGAGAGAGAGAGAGAGAGAGAGAGAGAGAGAGAGAGAGAGAGAGAGAGAGAGAGAGAGAGAGACTGCAGAGATTGATGATTGAGTGAGGCCAAGGTCCTGATTGTGAGGATATTTATGGGATCGGGTTGCACTCCGCAACATGTTTATTTATGGGATCGGGCTGCACGCCGCAACTTGTTTGTTGTTTTATGCCATGATTGGCTTGATATAACGCTTGGGCCAAAGAAGACCCCCCGGAGTCTGTACACACCCCCAATGAGCGCAGGTACCTATTGAGTGCGAGTGCCGAGTGACTGTGAGAACTAAGTGAATTGATGCTCTAAAAGCTTGCATATGGTTTTATCACTGAGTTGCATCACATTTGATATTCACATTTGACATACATGCATAGAAATGCATTTTTCCTCATGATAAATAGTATCACGTCATTCATGACCTTTTACACACATTGGTATGTGGGCACAACGAGGCGTTTTTGCACTTGATATTTGGAAAGAAAATAAAACTTCTTACTTATTGTTGAAAGGATTTTTAGAAAAATCACAATTTTCAAACCTTCCTGTATTTTTCGTATTTTCGGAAAAAGAACCGAGTTTCACTAAATATTTGAAAAGCATGCCTATTTTGTTGAAACTGTGAACGGGATGAGCCCTTTTACTTCTGAGATACCCCTTTACTGCTTGTGCTATGCTATTGTGAATTGTTATAGAATACCAGTATAAGACATGACCTTGTGATAGCTCGTCACTGTTTTCAACCTAAGGTTAGGTTTGTTACTTACTCAGTACATGGGGTCGGTTGTACTAATACTACACTTCTGCACATTGCGTGCAGATGTTGGCTGCAATTGTTGTTGTGCTCGAGGGTAAGCGGATTTGAAGATGTACCTGCTCCCATGTTGCAGCTGCCTCTGTTGTTCAGGGTAGACTTAGATTAAATTGTATTGTGTATGTACTTCTCAAATAGAATATGTATTTGTTTTATTTCCGCTTTGTAAACTCTATTCTTAGAATCTCATGATTTGTACTACCATTCCTTGGGAAATATATAAGATTTAGATAATCCCTGACTCCATTGCAGATAATCAACAGCCGTTGCCGTGCCCAGAAATGCCTGGATTTGCACACAAGGTGCATGGAGTAACGTGAGTACACCAACTCATTAAGTAATAGGTCCAAACTATGGAGTGGAGATAGTGACGAACTCAATCGGTGCAAATAACATGAGATAAATGCACGAAAACATAGTGATGCTCTTAAAAGAGTTTATGCAACCGCGCTTAGTAGGTGTGTGTTACATACTCCGAAGGGGCTCCTACAACCCAAGAACTATCATAACCATCAATATAACCGTTGCGGCGTGCAGCCCGATCCCATAATTGTCACTCACAACCAGGCACTCTACCTCACTCAGTCATCAACCTCTCCAGTCTCACCACATGCACACAATGTCATGAAAAGAACCCAGAAATGATACGATAAATCAATAAATAATTGAGACTGAAACATGATACAAAAATGCATGATCATGACTGAGTATGGAATAGTAAATGAAACTAGTGAGATGACAACAAGAAAACGACCGCTAAGGGTTCAAACAATACTGGCACAAAGTCTAAACATGATGTCTAGCATGATTTACGGCTCAACTACTTTATCACATGATGAAAGCACGGAGATCAACAAGATAGAGTCACTAAACGGTGTCATGGAGTCACCCAAGCTGCTACTCTCCCAGTGCACGCTCGTACGCCCGTCACTTGGCATGTGCGTCACCTTAATACTAATCACATAGCATATAATTTGGGTCTCAAACCCTCAGAACCAAGACGTTACTTACCCCAAACCAAATAAAGTCCTACTTCGGGATGCCCTTGCCTATCGATTCAGCCTCCGAACGTCCCGAATCTAGCCACAAGTAATACAACACAATCAATTTAGGCTAAGGGATCAAATCCACAAGAAATTACCAGATTAGACTCAAAACCCGAAATTGGCTCAAACCCAGCCCCCGGGCCCACATCTCGAAATCCGACAAAAGTTACAAAACTTGAAAGCCCATTCACTCACGAGTCTAACCATACGAAATTTATCAAAATATGACATCATTTGGTCCCTCGATTCCTCAAATTACACTCTCCAAAATTCCAAGCCCTAACCCCCTATTTTCACTCCTAAATCCCACTAATTAGATGAGAAAATAACGGGAAAACACCAAAGTTAGGAATATTAGAGCTCAAGCAACTTACCTCACAGAAAAACCCTTTAATCCCCTTCAAAATCACCCCAAAAGCTCCAAGGTGTGACTTGAAAATGGTGGAAATGAACAAAAATTCGCAAAGTCTTATATTTATAGGTTATGCCTAGGCTTTTCGCACCTGCGACTCAAAATGCGCACCTTCGGTGCCGCTTCTGCGCAAAAACCTTCGCATTTGCGAAAAATCACATAAATCCCTGGGACCGCATCTGCACCTCATGACCGCATCTGCGATCATCGCAGGTGCAGAAGCCACCTCGCATATGCGCATCCCCTCTTGCACTTGCGCTTGCCTGCCCGCATCCGCGACTCTCGCAGGTGCGGGAAACACTTCGCACCTGCGGCTCCTGCTCAAGTATCCTATGGCCGCATTTTTGGCTCCTTAGCCGCTCCTGCGGGCTCGCACCCGCGGATCCCACTTCGCAGGTGCGGAAAACACCAGAACCAGCAGTTGATCAGCTGTATTTCCAAGTTTCGAACTTCCCGTTAGCCATTTGGAATCATCCCGATCCCCTCGAGATCTCGCTTAAACATACCAACAAGTCATATATCAACATTCTAACTTAGTCGAGCCTTCGAATCACTCAAAACAATATCAGAACATCAAATTACCCTCAGATTCAAGCCTACGAACTTCCAAGCTTCCAAATTCCGCAATCAACGTCGAAACTTACCAAACAACGTCCGAATGAACTCAAATTTTACACAAACATCACGAATGACACTAAGAACCTAGTCCAACTTTCGGAAATCCATTCCAGTCCCGATATCAAATTTTTCACTGCCGACCAAAACCGCAAAATTTCCCATTTTCGCCAATTCAAGCCTAATTCTACTGCAAACCTCCAAATCATATTCCGGACGCGCTTTCAAAGTCCAAAATCACCTAATGGAGCTAATGGAACCATAAAATTTAAATCTGAGACCGTCTACACATGAGTCAACATCCAGTTGACTTTTCCAACTTAAGCTTATCTCAAAGAGACTAAGTGCCTCAATTTACTCTGAAACCACTCTGGACCCGAACCAACTAACACGATATAATACAATATAGCTGAATAACACAAAAATAATAAAAAATGAGAGAAAAGGGGCTTTAACCCTTGAAACGACCGGCCGAGTCATTACATCAGTAGTACTGGAGATATTATTCATTGTGAGCTTTCAAAGGTGATTGGATATCTATCTTGTGTATGTACTAATGATATCAGATACTCAGTATAATATAGTCAGATGTTTTTCGTCTCTTCTTTTTCTAAAGATGATTGAAATACTAATTCCAATTCATGCCGTCTTTTATTTAAAACTTTATGAATTATAAAATGATTTATTGACTGGTCATGATGATCTTCACCTGTAAATGGTAATAAATATTCACTTAAATTTCATGCCATGACTGATAATAAGGTTTAAAGGAGACTAAAGGTACAACTTTGTAATGGTTGAGTTCTTTTATTGAGTTTAAGAATTTTTCGTACTTTTCAAAAGGTTCTAAAGATTCAGATGTGCTTATTTGGTTCCTTATTTTTAATTTTCACTTCTACAATTTATTTGAATGTTATGCGTATTACTACTTAGCTTATGATTGCTGCTATTGCCTATGATCTGCACAAGAAAGCTTCTTAGTTCTTTTCTCACTACCTGTTGACTTGAATGTATTGATATGTTTTTTTTTTGTCTACCGTATTTTCCAAATGTTATATTTTACATGTTCCGCGCAATGCACAGGTACGGATACTAACAATATAAAAGGAAAATAAATGAAAATAGACGTGTTTTTGTTGTTGCTTTGTGTAGAGGAACAAGATAATAATGCGATCCCTAATTTTGTGGAAGAGAGATAAATGTTACTACCTCCTCGCATAAATACTCCTAACACATAATCCAATATTATTTACTCCAAGGCAATGTAGGAAAAAATAATTAATTCTTTCTTGAAATCTGAAAAAATTACTTATTTTGGACCACAAAAAAGCCAAAAATCACTTATTGTGGACCGGAGGTAGAGGCGGATGCAGTGTACTACCTACGGGTTCAACCGAACCCATAACTTTCGATACAGAGTAAAAATTTATATGTGAAAATTCATTAAAATTGCAAAATAGTAGATATGAACCCATAACTTTAAAATATATTGGGTTCAATGTTAAAAACCTTAAAATTGAACCCATAGAATTTAAATCCTGGATGCGCCTCTTACAGGACGGAGTATTAAAGAGAGAGAGAGTATTTTGTTTGAATATGCTACATTTGTTATAAAATATGGTATTATTGAAGTAATTCAAAGATTGTAATATGGAATTTTTACATCTCTATACACTATACGAAACTATATTACCCTCCCTACTCAAGTTTTATTATAATTATATTTTATATACACAATTATCATTTATGTACATTTTAAGAGAATTAATGATAATAATTAGTGTCCTAAAATAACTCTACCGTATCTTCCACTCCCCCCATGTTTCTCTCTCCACATCCCACCTCCCTCCCCATGTATCTTGCACTCACCCACGATTTCACTATTGATAACCATTAAAAAGCTTTGAAGCTTTAAATTCGAATTTGGGTTTTAAAAAAACATTATTTGTTTGAATCGAGTGTTGTTGCAAAGAATTGGGAATTCTCTCTACGTCTCTCTATATCTCTCAATCCCTAATTTTGTAATGTAAAGCAAAGGAAAAGAGAGCAGCAATTCCACCATTGACATCCATTAAAAAGCTTTGAAGCTTTTGAATCGAATTTGGGTTTTCAAAAACCATTATTTGTTTGGATTGGGTGTTGTTGCAAACAATTGGGAATATGGTTTGGAGTTTATATATCAATTTTGAGGGTGTTTTGATGAAGATTAAACTTGTTTTTGGCTGAATTTCAGATTGAAACTCGAAGAAGAAAAAGAAGAAGACATGATATACATTATATTGACGAAATTATAGTTAAATGTTAGGAAAATTGTATTTTTTTGTTTATATGTATGTTTTTTTATTTAACTATTGTATTAAAGTTGAACAATATTGTATAAAAATTATATTTAAGTTGTATGATATTGTAGTTTTATATAACTGAGAAAAAATAATGTATGTAAATTGTAGATAAGTTGTATAATATATAATTAGTTGTATGAAATTTAATTTTACTATGTATAAATCAGATACAAAATGTACAAAAAAACATATTGTATAAATTTTGTATTTAAATTGTATGTTATTGTAGTTGTATATAACGGGGTAGAAATAATGTATGAAAGTGCAGATAAGTTAACATATAATTAGTTGTATGAAATTTATTTTTACTATGTGTAAATCATATAAAAAATATACAAAAGACTTATTGTATAAAAATGACATTTAAATTGTATAATACTGGAATTGTATTTAACCGTATAGAAATAATATATAAAAGTAGTATGAATTCTCTATTTCGTCGATGAAGCTCTCTGCTCCAGAGTGAAACATTAGAGTTAGCAGCTCAACTTACTTAAGATTTCCCCCAAATACCCAACTGCAATGAAGACCCAAAAAAATTACCCAGTAAAGTTGATGGACTTTTATGCCTTTAAGTATTTTTAATGGATAAACCAAACTTGTCCAGAAAGGGAGAAATATTTTCTAAACATTAAGCAGAGATGGACTTCCATAAAAATTAAGTGCATGTGAGCAAACTTAAATATCTGTTTCCAGGCCTCGTGACTATGTGTCCAGAGTATATTTACTTCCAACCCCAAGATTTTAGGGAAATGAGCAATGTATAATCTTTAATTTCTGTTACTTTAGGATTTTAGTTCTTCCCAATTTACAGAACCAGCCAGTGCGTAATGAAGAGTAAGCCCAGTCAATGTTTAATCGATACATCACAATGAAAGAAAAAGAAAAGAAAAAGTCCAAAGAACGGAATTTATGATAAATGGAGGCAGCAAATCATGCGAGAAATAGCATTACTGAGAATACTTATTGTGAAAAAATCTCATATTGTGATAAATTTGATTTGCTGAAACGTTATTAGCATTACTGAGAATACGATGATTGAAGGCACTGTTGATGATTGGAGAAAAATAAGGAAAGAGAAGAACAGAGAAAAAGGAAAATGGTGTAACTAAATCGCTTGATTGAAGACACAAATAATGGATTTGGGAATCTTTTAAGATGAATTGTATATATTTTGTAAACAAAATTTATTTATGCCGCTAAACATGAATATTAAAAGTAATAAAATTTCAAATAGTGTATAAGAATAAAAAAATCTCTAGTAATATTGATATAAATACTTTTTACTGTAGACCTTTTGAAATTCAACAGTCAGAGTTGACGGTTGCTTGAATTTCAGCCCAATGAAATAAGACCAAAAGGCTCAACAATATAGCGGTTCCACTTTGGGGTGGTTGAGAAATACACCAATGTCATAAGAAGTTCTCAAAGCCCACTGGACTCTTCTTGGTAAACCATGAATCTGACATCATGGTTTCAGGACTCAAAGCGCACAAAATGAGATAAATAAGGGCAATATAAACCATCTCAATTTACTCTCGTGCTTTGTCCTCATACTCCACAATGTAAGTGAGAGTTGTTAAGTTATGAGAATGTATTTATGGGGTTTTCGTTACCCTTTCATATTAAAAAATAATCTTATTTGATTCATTACCCTACCTTTTATCTTATTTTTTTTCAAAAAAAATTACAAGTTTATTCTTCAGATTGTTGGTGCATGACATCATGGAACGACAAACAATCATCCAAACAAGATTTAAAAGGTGCACGTATCTGAATGGCTATCCTTCCCAATTAAGGTCCGCTAATGTCTTGTGAAGCATTATGATTCGACTTATTCGAATTTGTATCGGATTGGACTACTATTCCAATCAAAAGGGGAAATCGGACCCCACCTAAAGGGTGGAGGTAGTCCTCTAATATTATGTGTGACCCTAATTATAGGTGATTATTATATTCTATTTCTATTAATTAATTAATTAATTGTATATGTACCTTTTGTTTAATTTACGGAAATAGGCAATGACAAAAAATGCAACAGTACTATGCCAAAATAAGCAATGCCCCTTTCTTCTGGATCGGCTGGGACATGATATATGATGTTTTGTTTGTTTATGCATCTCTTTCTTAAAAGAATTGAGTCCTAGATTTGTACATCAATTAATTGAGGTATGCACCAAAATTTGGACACTGAAACGTCGTGTCAACTTCGCAAAATCGTGGCGGAAAAGATTGTCATTTGTTTTATTTGAAACAATAAGACACTGGACCAGATCAATTAATGTGTGTACTCAATCATGCATCTCCTACTTTTCTTCTTCTTAACTTTTTATTTTGTTGAATTGAAAATTTGACATGACATCCACCCTGTTAATTAGTTGTACTTGCATGTTTTAGTTGAGAGCTTTAATCATAGTGGTTCATATCATGTGCTTCTAGTAATTGCTTGTGAACAAAAATGTCTAAATATTATTTCTAGTCGAAATGGATGCATTTATCACCTTTCTTTGTCATGATGTAATGGTCATTATCCATCAAAAAAAATTTAGTATCCATCAAATTTCTTCTTCTTTTTTCCAACCTCAAATTAAGTTTTTAAAGTAAAAACTAAAAAGCATAAACCAAGGTAGATTTCCCTCTAAAGAAGCTTCAAAGCATCAGTAAAGTTGTCTGCATATGACCTATAGGTTACAAATTCGAGCTGTGAATATAATCACTAATATTTATATTAGGATAAATTGTCCACATCACACCTTAAGGAGCACGGCTATTCCTCGGACCATGCGGGATATTTTACGCATGAGGTTACCTTTTTTTAAGTTAGTTTTTCCTCCCATGCTCACCCAAGTTTCTTTAGGAATAAATTTTAAGAAAAACAAACGATCCTAGTATATTTTATCAATGTTGGCACCATTTTGTCTGTTACATGGGTTCATTGTATCTACTCGCATATTTTTAAGTAATTCATAGGAGTCCCGTTTACTGAGTTGATGTTTTTGTTCTTGACTTGGTGCTTTTGATTCTTTGAATTTCTTTTATTGTCGGATAATTAAAATCTCAAAGACATGTTTGACAATAATTTTCTTTTTCTATGTAAAATATTTAGCGTCTAGAATGGTCAGCTCCTTCCTTCTTAGTGACAGTACAATTGCCTACACGGGAAGGTGACTTAAACTTATTTTCTCCAATTTCTAGATTAATAACGACATTTTGGACGAGGCCAAAACCATTAACGGTCAAAAAAGAATGGAGCAATCCAATCCAATTCAATTCAAATTAATAAAATTTTCAATCGCCATTTCTCTGATTAAATTCTATATGATTCGTTAATGACTATGACAGAAAACCCTATCAATTACGATTACCTAACAAGCTATTACTTCCAAATTTTCTATCTTAACGTAGAGTTTAGCTTAATAAGACTAATGGTTGTGTATTAATATATATGTATCACATCAACATCAAGAAACAAAAGGCTATAATTAATATGGACAAAAAGTATTTGTCTACATGTTAATCAAGCAGCCCCCTAATGGATAAGAGAGGTCTTATCACTAATCCCTATCTTGTTCAACCGTCACTTTTCCACTCCTCGAAATCTTCGGTTTTACTTCTATATCAATCGTTTTGCAAAATTTGGATATTCGATAGCCAAATATATATATATATATATATGTTTGTTTTTTTCTTTTAGCTTTATTTCTTCCCTTTGTTGGTCTTGAAAGTTATAAGCACGTGAAGTGGCTGAGGTTAAAGTCAATCTTCACTTTTATTATGGGCCATAAATAAGCTATAATCAATGGTTTCACATTGGAAAAAGTATACTAGGATCTGGTAATAATGTAAGTATGTAACCTATGATCTAGATTGTTGAGGTTAAAGTCAATTTTCACTTTCATTGTGGGGCAAAATTAAGTACTAGACCTAGGATCTAGATTGTTTTGTCTCGTTCAATGATCGATTCACATTATATATATTTGTGAATAGAAACGTCACAGTTTCACTTTGCCAAATTTTTTGGTACTTCTCTATATCTGAGTTCTGACCAACTATTGGTTGGCATTTCAAATTTCAAACTTAAATTGATCTACGTATTAACTTTTGAAGAGGGAATGACGATTAGGAAAGTAGAAGTCCAACATATTGCATTTTATCCACAGTCAATATTTGAAAAAAGAAATGGTAAGTGTTTGTTCTACAATTTGGTTCATTCGTTTCAATTTTAACTTGAAATATAGAGGTGAAATTTCAAAAACTGGTTTAAATAGATTTCAAGTAAAATAATAAATTAAGTAACCCGGTAATTAAGATCACTATTTTGTTGCAATTACTAAAAAGTAAAAAGCACAGAAGAAAGGAAAAGGCTACCTAAATATCTCCTTACACGCAGTCGCGGAGCCATGATTTTTATTAAAGAAAATCAAAATATAAAGAAACAAATTCACCAAGAAGTCAATGGGTATCATTATATAATATATATATATATATATATATATTTTAAAAAATATTACCGAGCTAAACGTTATAATTCTCTGACATAAGCTGACACCCCTTGAGTGCACGTGGCTCCGCAACTACTCACACGGTAACTTAACACCTACGAAATGCACAAATACATTAATTACGATTTTGTTTTCTATTCTTAAGCCATATGTTATGTATGAAAGAAAATTGTTATAAATAGAATTTTATTTAAGGTGAATGTCTATATTTTTAGAGTTTGTTACTTGGTGGCTAAGTCACTTTTCCCCTATAAATAGAGGAGTTTTATTCCATCGTAAATCATCCCAAAATTCAAAAAAAAAATTCTCTCACTCTTTCTCTGCAATATTATTCTTGTTCTTTTATTGTTTGCAACTATAATTCAATTTTTTATCTTGTAAATGGATAAAATAAATAAAATAAAATGATAGGAAAAGAAAAACAGAAGGGTCATTCCAAAGACAGCCAACAAAAAATGATTTTGCTTTGTCATGTGATATTCGCATTCATCATCAATGACGTGCAACCATCTTTCCCACCTTGTAATTACATTCCATTTTTTTTTTTTTTTTTGGTAATATTTGAAGTTTTCTTTTCTTAAAATCAATGTTGATCACATACATCAACTTCACATTCATTGTATGTTTATTGGTCGTATATTGGATGATGTTAGCTATTTCTTGGCAATTCTTTCTCCAAAACAATCAATTATTAGGTACACATTTTGTGTCATTGCATCATATGCAATGTCATGTCTCACAAGTGGTTGTCCTTTGTTAGGTATTAATTTTTATTACATTGTCTTTTTTGTACTTAAGCTTGAGACCGATCGAGAGAAACGCTTATTCGGTCAATAAATAGGAGAATTAAAAGAAGATTGTTACTCTTCTTATTTTCTCATATTTTATTTTCTAATGATATACATTCAGGAAGGAGGTTGAGGATAAAATTATTCAAAATATATCCAGGGCCGGCTCAATGGTAAAGCCAAAAAAATATTTAGTATACTTAAAAAAAGTATATTTTTCATAAAGAAGGAAACTATGGAACCAATAGAGATAATTTGGGAATTGGAATAGTAACTTACGTGTGAATATATTTTTTACTTTCTCTTTAAACTGGTTTTTACTTAATCTTTTGTATTCTTTTTAGAAACAACAAAAGTAATATCAAGTTATCTATAACTATTTGTTAAACCAAGTTCAGTTGTTCTATACTTTTCTTATTTCTTTGCATCTAAAATTTATTATTTTTTGATATCTTTTGTTTGTAATTATATGTATTATCTTTTTTAATTTATTAAAATTTTAATATGTCAACAAAAAAATATGAATCCGCATATTTAAAATACCAAAAAAAAGAGAGAAGAATTGAAATTGTAATACAATCCCGAAAAATCGGAAGAATTTATGATAGATAAACAATCACTAATATAATTGAGCTAGAAGAGAATGGAATCCAAGAAGAAGTTGGGAAGAGTTTACATAGATCTTTTAGAAAATAAAAAGATCCAAAAAAATTTGAATAATGATCCTAGAAAGTAGAAATATATATAAACCTAGTTAAGAAATTAATTATAAATAAATCATTAAAAAATTTATAATCTCAAAAAGCTAGAAAAATAAACTTCAAAATAAAATTTTATTAAAAAACTTAGGGCCCCTCGTTGGAGTTTGGCTTTAGGCCCTAAACACCGTTGAGCCGCCCCTGAATATATCAAGTCAACACAAACCATTTCAACAAACGAAATAATAGTATTTTAGTCAATTGAACTAAATTATGTCTCCCTACTTGTTTGACATAATTTTATTCGTAAAATGGGAGAAAGTTTTCAAAACATAAATTAATTATAAGCCGAGAGTCATACGGAAACAACCTCTATATTTTTGTCGGGATAAGGGTAAAGTTTGCATACACTTTACTCTCTCCAGACTCCACTAATAGAATTTTATTGGGTATATTGTTGTAGTAAACTAATTATAAGTTTAGATAAACTGCCCACTGCTCTTGAATCCGAAAATATTTGTGGAGCTTATTATAACAAGGAAATTAAGGAACTCAACCATATATTGGAGCATATATTAATATATGGGACCCACAAACAAATTACGCTTGATTTGTCTGTGCTAATAAGTTATTCTAATTTCTTGTTCAACTACGGGCCCCCATGCTTTTAAAGAAAAGACAAGTTATTGTAAGAAAGGTATAATTAGCATTTCAACGATATCTGCAAAATATGGGCAAAAACTACATCCAAACAAGTCTTTGCCGGTTAAATACAAAATCACAGGAAGTGGTTTAAGTAATTGATTAGGACGTGACTATATGTAAAATGAATAACTGTCTTTTCTTAAATGCTTTGTGCACATTTTACCCCTTAATCATGAGTATCAGACAAATAAGCCCCACCACCTCCGGTATTAATATTTACATAACCCACATTCGGGGTTTCAATATTCTTTTCCACTATATATATATATATATATATATATATATATATATATATATATATATATATATATATATATATATATATGAACATACGGTGAATCGTTAATAAAGAGATTTTTACTTATTTATACTACTTTTGAAAATTATTTATCCTTAATATTAAAATTTTAACTTATTCACAAGTTGATGTACAATTTATCGTTTATATACAAAATAATATATTAGAGTCTAGATTTACTCATTTTCTCTTCCTTTTCATCATTTCATGTTCGTTTACCCACATAGTTGATCCAAATTATTTCCTTCCGCAATTATACATTAGAGAAATATGATAACAAGTTGTGAACACACAATTAAACATGATGTAGTGTCAAATGATCTTTATCTAAGCAAGGAATAGTATAATAATATTATACATTTTCAGTACATTGTTTTAATTCCTTTTAATGAAAACTCATTGACATCCATTATAAAAAAAAAGATACTTTGAATTCGAAAATTAAATTTTGTTACATTATTATTTGTTTGGATTGCGTGTTGTTCCAAATGATTGAGAATATTCCCTTGAATTTATATCTCAATTTTGAGAGAATTTAGTAAAGATTCAAGATGATATTTGTTAGAATTCCATATTGAAAATCGGAGAAGATGATATAAATAAATTGTATGTATTTTGTATGTCAGGTGTAGAAATGGCATATAAGATATATACAACAAACATAATTGTATACAAGATGTATATAAATTGTACGTGATTTTTAGTTTTAACAGAATTTTATAGAAAAATATTGTATTCAAGTTGTAGCTTAATTGTAGCTTTTGAACGGACTTATATAAATTTTGCAAAAAAATTAATTACTTACTGTAAATAAATAAATATTGATTAATACGGTTTATAAGTTTGAAATCTCTCAACTTGTGGAAGTATTAAAGTCACCTTCTCATTTGTAGACTAATTTTAAAATGTGTCACATTCCCTTCTTTGAGTATAGAAAACTGCTACATTATTTTACGCTAAACAATTAATTAATAACTAAACTGCCAAAACTTAAAAATCTTCTTAGTGAATCCCCACCTCTACTTTCAACCAACTATACAGACCTTGTTTATTAGCGTTTGGCAACCTTTCATTTTCTTTTCCTTTACTTTTTGGTGTACAACTCCAATTTAAATTGAATTGTTTTCTGTCAGTGTCTTTAACGAAATTTAATTTTGATTTGATTGCACCTTATATTATAATTTGGAGTGCGTTACGTCTTCATTGCTGATTAGTAGTATATGATAGCTACTTAAATGGTGAAAGTGTAATTAGCAGTGATTTGCTAGTTTCTCTTAAAATTTCGAAAGGGGTCAAAAGTAAAAAAGAAGAAGGGAACTTCCACAAAATCACAAGCTCAATCAAAACTATTTTCGCTAAGGGATTTTTAGATTCCTATACGCTATTGGATTTTATTACCTTCTCTGCTAAAGTTTCAATTTAATTACCTTCTATATACAATTTACTAATTATATATATTTTAGGAATTAAATGAGTATCCATTTATATTAGAAATCAATTATTTCTCATCTTTATTCTCTCTCCCTCATGCTCTCTTTCTCTCTCTCTATATATATATATATATCAATTCCAGTAATATAGATCAAAGGAAAAGAGAGCAGCAATTTCACCATTGACAGTCATTAAAAAGCTTTGAAGATTTGAATTCGAATTTGGGTTTTTAAAAAATATTATTTGTTTGAATTGGGTATTGTTGCAAACAATTGAGAATTCTATCTACAGCTCTCTTTATCTCCCAATACCTAATTTCAGTAATGTAAAGCAAAGGAAAAGAGAGCAACAATTCCACCATTGATAGCCATTATTAAGTTTTGAAGCTTTGAATTCGAATTTGGGTTTTCAAAAACCATTATTTGTTTGGATTGGGTATTGTTGCAAACAATTGAGAATATGATTTGGAGTTTATATCTCAATTTTGAGGGTGTTTTGGTTAATATTATACTTGATTTTGGCTGAATTTCAGATTGAATCCGAAGAAGAAGATATGACATACGTTATACTTATGAAATTGTAGTACAGTTGTAGTAAAATTGTAAAAAAAAAAAATTGTATTCTATTGTTTATATTTTTTATTTATTTAAATATTGTATGAAAGGTGAACTATATTTGTATAAAAATCGTATTTAAGTTGTATGATATTGTAAATATATATATCTAGGTAGAAATAATGTACTAAAGTTGTAGATAAGTTGTATAATATATAATTAGTTGTATGAAATTTATTTTTACTGTGTATGAATCATATACAAAATATACAAAAGACGTATTGTATAAAATTTGTATAAAAATATTATTTAAGTGGTATGGTATTGTAATTGTATATAACTGAGTAAAAATAATATATGGAAGTTGTAGATAAATTGTATAATATATAACACAACATAGTAATTTCGATAAAATTACCCGTTATTACACTAAATTTTATTGAATTTAACATATTTACACACCGATAGTCTAACAGTTTTTTACACTTCCATTGCAATTTTACACGTTGAAACAAGTTAGCTTTTTTTGGTAAAATAGAGACATATTATATAACTTAAGTTGTTGCATACAGAGAGGGACCTGCCTTAGTTGTTATCCTACTTACGGTACTACTGTTAACACTGCTAGTACTATTCATAATATTTCAACTGGTACTAGGCATACTATTACAAGCTAAAGTAGCATAGTTAGTTGTTAAAGTCGTAGTTGGGAAGTGTTGTTGGTTCGGAAAAGAGTGAATCAATGTTTATCTTCTTCCCAAGTTTGGACTGCAACATCTGGAGGATGATCATGGACATGGAGCTGAAAATTTCCTTCCAAAAGACTGCCCCCACGAGCTAAGCTATCCGCTAGCCTATTTTGTTCTCTGTATGCATGGGTAACCAGCGGTTCATGGAGTTCCTGTATTAAGTGCTTGCAATCATGTAAGAGGTTAGCAAAATGGGTATTATCAGTGCTAAGTAATGTGATGACCTCCTTGGCATCAAGCTCCACATGTAGTGGCATGATGTTGTGATCTTTTGCCAGTATGAGGCCTTGAAAGAGGGCGTACAACTCCGTGGCTAGGCTGCCTTGTTTGGGTAGATTACCCACAAAACCTATTATCCAATCCCCGTTGTTATTTCTAATGACCCCCCCAATACCGTTTGTACATGAAGAGTTTTTTGCTCCATCAGTGTTAAGCTTGTATATGTTGGGTGCTGGGGGTATCCATTGTACATGAACTTTGGTACGTACCATCGGGTTGGTGGTGCCACCTGCTAAGTAACAATATTCCATTGCAAGGTTAGTCGTGGTACTAACCTTAACCAAAGAATTGGCCTTTTCATAAAGATTTTTGTTTCTCGTAGTCCAGATGTTCCAGAGACTTAAAGCTAAGTATGTTTTAGGATTTACATTTATTGTGAAAATTAATATTTTCATAGTGGATAAGTTGTTTAAGCCAGCTTTGAGGATCACTGTCGTGTAAGTGAATATTTATGAAATTACTCATTCCAATGGCGGACCAATATTGTAAAGCCCTAGTACATTCCAAAAAGAGATGGTGGCTAGTTTCATCTTTTAGAAAACAAGTTGTATACGTACATGAGTCGATTATTTTCCTTTTTTGAAGGTTGTATAATGTAGGGAGCCTATCATGGCATAGCAACCAAAGAAAAGACCTAATTTTCGGAAGGACAGGGAGATCCAAAATCCATTTGAAATTATAGGGAGCGTTGTTAGGAGTTAAACTATGGCTACAAAGACTGTGGTAAATAGATTTAATCGTAAAATATTTTGTACTAGTTAATCCCTAGAAAATGTGGTCCGGATTTTTGTTATACTGATATATAATTACTTTGAATTAGAGCCTGAATCTCAGTAGGTAAATCAAAAGGAATTTTGGACCAATCCCAACCATTTGTGGTGTGGATGCTACTGATAGTAATGCTGCTCGCACTACGATTAAGTGGACCCTCAATTAAGGAGCGTAATGGAGCTCCCGTTTTATTCCAATTGTCCGTCCAGAAGTTAATATGGTTGCCATTGCCAATATGCCATTTTAGACCCTGCTGACAATCATGCCAGCCTTTAAGAAGATTACGCCATGTAGAGGATGTATATGAATTAGGATTCTTATGAAGATATTTATTAGTAAGCACTTTAACCCACAAAAAGCTAGGATTATGAAAAGCCCGCCATGCTAAACCCGCCAGAAGTGATGTATTTTTAATACTAAGCTTTTGGATACCCAGTCCTCCATCCTTGACTGGTTGAGTAATATTATCCCAACTAAGAAGATGTATTTTTTTTTTTTGATGGAGTGGTGCCCCAAATAAAGTTTTTTTGATATCGATCCATTCTTCTGATAATGTCTTTAGGCAACTGAATGAATTGCATGATATGATTCGGCAAATTATTTAGAGTAGATTTAATAAGAGTGGTACGTTCCGCTATTGTTAAAAAATTTATCTTCCAACCCGCCAATCTTGATCTGAAGTTGTCAAGGATAAATTGAAAGTCGGTGTTCTTAGGTTTTGTGGTAAATAAAGAAAAGCCTAGGTACTTTCCAAACTGCTTTCCTTCTGAAATTTGAAAACAATTCAGGGTTAATTCCTTGTCTTTGCTATCACAGTTTTTTGAAAAGCAAACTTTTGATTTCGCAAAATTGATTTTTTGACCAGAGAGTGTAGTAAAAGTATTTAATACATCAATAATAGCATTACAACTTGTAGTAGGTATTTTTGAGAATAAAAACAGATCATCTGCAAAGAACAGATGGGATAGCTTGGGGCCTGATTTAGAGAGACTAATTGGTGACCATTGAAGGTGATATACGGAGAGATTTATGTATCTAGATAACATTTCCATACATAAAATAAAGATGTAAGGGGATAATGGGTCTCCCTGCCTGATACCCCTTGAAGGTGTGAAGTAAGGAGTACGAGAACCATTTATAAGAATTTAAGTGTTAGCAGTTGTGATACAAGACATAATTAAGGAAATTGTGTTTGATGGAATCCGAAATAAGTTAAGGTATGTTTTATGAATGACCACTCCAACCGATCAAAAGCTTTTTCTAGATCTAGTTTTAACAACATATATCCTTTCTTCCCTTTCCTGTTTTGAAAGTATGATAAAGCTTCTTGAACAATAATAGCATTATCAGAGGCTCGCTTACCCTGCTGAAAACTTGTTTGGGTTGGGCCTATTATGAAAGGTAGAGCTGGTTTAAGACGATTAACTAAATTTTTTGTAATGAGCTTATAACTAGTGTTACAAAGGCTAATAGGCCTATACTGTTTGATAGTGTTAGGGTTTTTTACTTTAGGAATCAAACAAATATAAGTTTGATTAACAGTTGGAAGGATTGAATTAGTCAGGAAAGTGTCATGACAAAACTTCTTAACCTTGTTACCCACGATGTGCCAGTACTTCTGATAAAAATAGGGGTGTAGCCCATCGGGTCCAGGTGCTTTGTATGGTTGAAAACTTTTAAGAGCGTTTATAATTTCCATATCTAGCAAGGGCATATTTAAAGAGTTGAAAAGTTCCTTCGTAATGTGACTTGGATGATGAGGGATAGTTATTTGTTTGGACTCAGTATGTCCTGTGGTGAATAGTTGGATGTAGAACTCTTGTATGATGTTATTAATATCAGTAGGGTTGTAATACCAATTTCCCTCGTTATCCTGCAAATAAGTAATTCTATTTCTTCTTCTTCGATGTAAAGTGGACATATGGAAAAATTTAGTATTAGCGTCACCATTATTAAGCCAAGTAATCCTAGATTTTAGTTTCCAAAGATTCTCCTCCATTCTAACAATATTATTAAATTCAGAATTCAAATCTACTTTCAGATTCTTTAGGAAAACACTATAAGGATACTTTGGGGAGGACTGCAGTCCTTTAAGACGGGCTAGAATATTTTTTTTACGAGCAAATAAATTTCCAAACACATCCCTATTCCAATTTGTGACAACTTCTTGGAAATTATTAGAGGTTTGAATTATATTAAGGTCCTGAGACCAAACTCGTTCGACCAATTGTTGGAATTGTGGGTGTCTAACCCATATAGGTTCAAATCGAAAGATTTTCGAAGGTATTTTAATATAATTTTCGAAAGTGAGTAACAAAGGACAGTGATCAGAATATGTTCTAGGCAAGTGATGAACCTTAGCTTCTGGAAATATTTTAATCCATTCATAGGTCGCAAAAAACCTATCTAGTCTTTCAAATATCAAATGCTTATGCTTACGCTTATTAGTCCATGTGAACTTACTGCCCGTATATCCTAAATCAGCTAGATTACAATAGTTAACACATCTACTAAATTTTTCTATCCTGTTAGTATTAGGGGGAAGCCCACCAAAGTTTTCCCCAGGAAATAGTATTTCATAAAAATCACCCCTAACCACCCAGGGCATACAATAGTTATCATGCCTAAACATCATATTATCCCCAGCAAACACACCACTGGTCTACACATCTCAAATGGAGATGATGTACCTCCCTCTACAGTCTTGGCTAGAGATGGGGCTACAGGACAATGCACTGGTCTTTACGATGGAAATAAATAGTCAGGAAGTGATCTTGCTAATGCAGAATCCATCACACTTAGCAGAGATAGTAACGGAAGGAATGCGACTGGGTATGGAGATGGTAGCTCAGAATCAGTGGTTCAACAACCAGCAACCTTTCATGTTGGAATACCATACTCCACATCCCACTCCAGCACCATGGATGCCATCCCTGCAAACTCACCATGCAACTCCTCAATCCTTGACCAACCTTCTGCCTTTTTATCCTCCTCACCACATGGGCCAGGTTTATGCTCCATGGTTCCAGAATCTCACCTCCTTCAACCCCCTAGCACCCTACTCGAATCCGGGCAGCCCATTGGAGGCTCCAACCCCACCAAACAGCCCCTCCTCCCCTCACGCTCCATCTCCTCAAGAACTAGACATGGATACAAGGCACGAGCTTGCTCAAATCCTGGAAGAATTAAGGGAGACCAGGACAGAATTTCTATGGTTGAGAAGTGTCCATTTATTCAACCTAAAAGAAATGTACGAAAAAAAGTTCATTCTCAAATGTCCTCCGGAGTTGATAAGATGCAGCCTCAACTTCAAGGTCCATACAAATCGTGCAACAGGGAAGTATGCAATGGTAGTAATTCCCCCTCTTCCTCCTCCACCTACTCCAGTAGTGAATCCAGCTCCGACGACTCACTAGGAGGAGGATCCACTGATCACTAGTTCCTCACCAATCGTCCCCTCGATTAGGATTATGAATATACTTGTCTGGAATTGTAGGGGGTCACACAATCCTGAATTTCGACGTTATTTTAGGTCTTTGAAATCAATTAACGTTAGCCTTAATGAACGCTTGAATAATAATGATAAGCTTTTCCAAATTAATTAAGGAAACAGTATCTGAAACTACAGTGACATTATTTTGAAAATACAATTTAAATTAAAATATTTATCCAGAAAATGTCAGAAAAAGACTTGAAGAATGGGTATCAAACTAGAATCTTCGACCACGGGAGTATTATTACACTAAAAGGGGAGAGATGAGAGAAAAAAGGAAAATGACGTAACTAAATCACTTGTAGAGCTTTTGAAAGCCGATACACAAACTTGAATTTTTTCATTTGGACACTCGAACTTGACGGAATGAGTACAAATAAATACATTCAGTAGTGCAAGTATATCAGTTACGCTTACATGTACACCACATCATATACTAGACTATTATTACTTGACATGTGTTATTTGTGGATCCTATTCTTAACTACTAAATAAGATAAAAAGAAGTTACAAATTAAAAAAAAAACGTTCACCCATCTCCATTCATTTCCTTATTTTTATTCTTCTTCTTTTTTCCTTTTCTTCAGTGTTCTTTCTCTCCCTTATTTCTAAATCAAATTTACGACACCACTATGCTCATGGTTAGAGTAGAAAAATAAATTAAATTTTAAAATTTCAGAAAAAATTAATAAAATTCATGGTTTTGAATCAATGGAGGCCGCCCAATATTATGGTGAGCCGGCTAGGCTATGTCAAAGAAGGACAAAATGGTGAAATCAGTAAGACGGAAGACGCCGCCCTCCGTAAATGAAATTTTCTACCCAAAACTCGATAATTTCTCGTTGATATTTCTCTTTTCTCTATTTGTCTTCCGGCCTGAGATTGGATACAAAAAAGGGGAGAGGAAGTTAATGTGAGAGAAATGACTGACAGAAATTTTTTGAGAAAATACATTGCTATTCTTCCCCCCCCCCCCCCTCCCCCACTATCTCTGG
>ML300032.1:0-33295 GCA_005239495.1 Nicotiana undulata | reverse complement strand
GGGGGGGGGGGGGGGGGGGGGGAGGACGACAATGGCGGAAAAAGAACACACGTGTGAAGGGAATTTTTCGGGGTGGGGGGTGGGGAAGTGGGCCTGATTTATTTTCTTTCTTTTTAGTTTTTCTTTTTTTGGGTCCAGATTTTTTAAAATCAAAATTATTGTAGCCATGCATGTATTTTCGTGACTTGTACACACCTTGTCCACATCATTTCTGTCACTGCCATATGTGCATGGTCAACGGTTAAATATTTTTATTAATTACCGGATATGTGAGTTTCAGTGTTCAAATGAGAATAATGTAAGTTTGTATATCGGCTTCAAAATCCGGTACAAGTTTAAGTGACTATAAGGTCATTTCGCTTATTTTGTAAACAAAATTTATTTATATCGAATAATTAATTACATATGAACATTTAGGATAATAAAATTTCCAATAATGTATAGGTAGATTAAAATCCCTTTGGCTAATACTCAACAAGTAAATTGAATTTCTTGGATTTCATTTATTTATTATGGATACAACGATGCAATTAACATCTGTGTTGATTGTTTGCTTCGCTTTTAAGCAACTCCTCAAGTGAAAATAAATGGAATTTGGAGAATTCAAGAGAGAGACACTGCGGTAACTTTAATTGCATCGAATAAAAACGCAAATGTGATCAGTTTATTAGTAATGATATTACTTATCAACTTGACCATTTAAATTCAAATTTAAGTATTTATTACTTTGTAGCTAAGTTTAATGGGTGATTGTTCTTTCTAAAAGTAATAATTGCTACATAATCAAGTTGTTCTAATTAAACTTTGATCATAATCGCTTTGGGTTAAATTAAGTTAAGCTAATATAATCGAGTTTGAGCTTAAATATAAGTGAGAACTGTAACTGTAAACATGTCGTTCCTCCAAATTTTCAAGAGGTTCAAAGTGATGGGTAAAAATGACCTAGAGATATTCTTAGTATGACATGATTTTGCTTGTTTTATGTTTAACCAAAAAATTAGATTTTCAGTCAAAACTTATTTTTAGAAGTACTCGGGTTACTGTAATTAAAAAAATCAATATTCTCTCGATAAGAAAGAAAATAAAAATAGGAAATAGCAAAGTAATTGATTGAAAAGCACAAGTAAGCAAGTATATTTCAATAATAATCAAAACGAGTCTGTATAAATGACATTTCTTTATCTTATATAGAGGTCTTCAAGTACAACGTCTTTCCTCTTATGAGCGAGTCATTACGAGCATTAATAACATTAATGAAACGTTATAATTGGTAATCGTAACTGTTCGTGAAGATTCTGTAACGTTTGTAATCATCCACACTTATTAATTGAAGATCCATGTGTAAGCATTTAATTTTATTGAATTGAAAGCCATAAAATAATTTGGACCATATAAAATTCAGGACATTAGTGCAAACAAGTATTGCGGCTAAAATTGGGTTAATTATACATGTGTTAGGCTAGTCCATTTAATCGGACTACAAATTAAATGATAAGCCCACTTTATTAGCCCAATGTCCAAATGGCTATCAGCCCGTCTTAAAGCCCGGGCTCATGCCACGTGTCGAGTGATGTGGCAATCCAAGTCAAAAGAATTGGCCAATAAAATCAAGACACATGCCAAGTGACGTGGAAATCCAATACAAATAAATGAGCCAATGAAATCATGCCATGTGTCCAGTGATGTGGCAATCCAAGACAAATAAATGAGCCAATTAAATCATGCCAAGTGTCTGGATGGTATTGGTCAGTTTAAACGGACCAATCAAATTGCAGAGCCACACCACTCCTTACAACTATAAATAAAGGTCTTCATAAAGCTAGAAGACACCAGAAGTTATAACAAGAAGCAAGCAGAGAGCTCGTGGATCAAACACCGCAGATTTCTCTACAAGCTACAAGTTCAAGCATTCAAACACTCAATCTACAAGTTCAAGTCAAGATCAAGAACGAAGGCAAACCAAATACCAAGGCGTTCGAGATCAAGTTACTTGTTCGTGATCAATTCAAATTCAAGTTCAAGAAGGAGATTCAAGATTAAGCTTTACAAGCCCTTGAATCAAATCAAAATCAAGCTCATCAAGATAGTATACATTCTTGAAGAATCAGAGGAATACCATAGAGATTGTAACACTTTCATTTATTCAAATTAAATACTACATTTGTTACGCAATTTTCCGATCTTGATTATTTATTTTTCTCGACGCGAAAATTTGTTGTTACACCATGAATCTGCTCCTTTTTGTTGTCTTGGTTCATTCCACCAGTGCCTCTTCAAATAACTTAAAGAGACTCGAGCAACCGTTTCTTTTCATCTCGCGGGTTATTTGTTCGTATATGTTGTGACTCGTGTCTCTTTAGTGCTCCTCTACAACTGTCGCTTTTCTAGTGATCTACGTGTCTTGCCATGTCAGCCACATAATTAATTCCACGTGTAATATTCATTTTTACTAAAATAGATAGTCCCGCCTCTTACAGATTGTGAGCATGTAATTTTTACCCTACCAAAATATTTCAACAAAATTAATAAATAAATTATTCCTATTTAATTTTAGATTTTTTAGGATTTTTGTTAATTATTTGAAAGTATATGCATTTAGTTGCATTTTTCATTTTTGAAGTCATGAAAAATAACAAAAAATATTTAAATCTTCATCATATTCTATTATTAGGTTTTTAATTTAATTTAATATATAATTTAATTATATCATTAAAAGAAAATCATAAAAAATATTATTTTTGACATTGTTAGTTTAATGTTAAAATTACTAATTTTACTTATTATAACTTAGGATCAACTAATTAGTTAAATAATAAGGGTTAATAGCTAATTAATTTTACAAAGTAAGATAGCTTAGTACTTAATTAGGATTCTAGTTAAATTAATTAGATTATTTAGAAGTTAAAAAGAAATAGGGATTTAATTAGCCTAAATCGGACTGGGCCAGTGCAAAAACCAGCTCAATCTCAAAATTCAAACAAAAATACCCAAGCACAATCCCCCAAACCGGTCTAGCCCCTACTTAAACTAAATGACATCGTTTAAAGGGTCATGCAATCCTCGCAGTTGATCTTCAATAGATTCAACGACCCGGAACTCATCCCCATTATAATATATAAATGTCCTAACCCTCTCTTACCCCCCTCATTTAAAACTTTCCACTCTCTCTCTCTCTCTCAGTCGTCCCCAAACCCTAGCCGCCCTTATACCCTTCGACCAAGCTGCCTACGGTGACGGCAAAACCTAAAACCATCCCAAATCCACTCCATTCTCTCCCCCACCCTTCCTAAACTCTATATCACCAATCAAACCGCAAAAAACACCATGAAAACCGTTAGGTTTTAAACCTAAAAGAACAAGAAATCTAGCTCCGCTCTAGCCCCGCCGCCGGAAATTTCCTACTGCGGCGGCGGAACACCAAAACCCCTCAAACTCACCCCATACACTCTCCCCACCTCCCTAAATCTCACATTAACAACCAAATCCCCAAAAACCTCACTAATAATCTCAGATCTTAGATATGAAAACCTAGAAACCCTAGAGCCGCCGCCGGAAATCGCCTATGGCGGCGGCTAAATCCTAAAACTACCTAAACTCCTACCGAACAACCAACACACCCCTAGAACCCCAATCTACCCATAGATCCCAAAAATCCCCCTACCAAGATCCTAGACCTTATATCTGGGTCTCCAAACCTTAGATCTGCTTTCCCTGTTTTCAAAACCCCCACCTAGTCCGTCCAAATAATCCTCTTGCCAAGATCTCCCATCAAGGATCTCAGATCCCAGATGGGAGTCTTGGCATGAGGGTTTTTTACGGCTAGATCTCTTTTTCCCCCCAAAAACAGTATTAGATATAATTTATTTTTCCTTTTTGCATTTATTTTTATTATCATTACATGTTTTATCTTCATTAATTTTGCGTTTATTTTGTTTAGTTATTACTGTGCTGTTTTGATTATTTTGTTAAATTAATTGTTGTTATTTAATTATTAATTATTATTTTATTTAGTATTTGTGTAAGACCTGGGCCTCACTGAAGTGGCCCGTTCCACTTGGCTCATAAATAGGGCATGTCTCATAGACATGCCCATAGCTTTGTTAAAAGCTTAAGAGCCCAAGGTCCTTAGGCCAAGAGTCACATGAATCAGGCCCAAACCAGTCTGGTTCTGAGGAAATTCCAATTTTGGAAATCTTAATTCTGAGTAGGAAGGATAGGGATAAGATCCCAAATATCCAGAAATTGGACAGTTGTCCATTTTTTGAGATAAGAGGGTACTAGAAATTGGATAGCTGTCCGTTTCTATTGAGGAAAAGATGCATTTTTCCTGATTTTAGGGATGCTGGAAGATTCCTTTTGGTACCCTAATACTTATCTCTTTCACTCCCTAACTCTATATAAACACTCTTTCTCTTCAATATAGCGACACACTAACATATGCACACCAGGGCACAAAATAGACATACACAGAAAAATAAATTCTAAAAATTACCAAGTCTACACTGCTTTAAGTTCTTTGCTTTTCAATTTCCAAAACTTCTGAAAAACTAGTATTGGCATTTCAGAAACAAAAACAAAAAAAAAAAGATTACTTTCCTAGTTTTATCAAGCCATGACTCGGAGTTCTTGGGTATTCCTGGTTGATTTCCTGTTGCTGCTTTACTCAAGTTTCAGAGACTTATTTTCTTTATTTGTTTGTTTGCTTACTGTTACCAACGTACTCTCTTAACAAATATAAAGTTTAATTTTTTTGTATCATGATTCTAACTTGCTGGTTATCAAAAATCTGTGTTTTGTTTGAATATTGCACAAATCATGTTGGTTAAGGTTGTTTGGTTGGGAGTTATGTATAAATTCTTGTAGGGTTAATTATTTACACTGTTTAGGCAGTTCATGTTATATTCTCTTTATATTAATGTATTATGGAAACTGCAAAGATCTGTTTAAAGCTTCATATATTCATGAAAATGTATACGTAGTAGAAACGAAAAAATAGCATTTTTAGAATATTCAACTGGCAGATTGGTTATCATTATTCAGTTAGAAAAAATGTAATAATTTAACTTTTTATTTTTTACATTTTCTTATACAATAATTAGTTTAACATACTAGTCGTTTTACTATACTATTTTAAACAATTAAATATAGTAACTCTGTCACGACCCCAAATCCTAACCAGCCATGATGGTTCCTATCGTGGAACTAGGCTAGACACTATCACATAATTACATATTTTCTAAAGTAAAATTTCCCCAAATTATTAATAACATTCCTCATATCAAGTATATAATTTTCTAAATCCTTAAACATCATAAATAAGCTAACAATCTATAACCATTCCCCAGAACTAGAGTCAACAGATCACGAGCATCTAAGAGTAATACTAATACTGCTAATGTCATAATACAATGTCTCAGAACAAAATACTAAGTACGAAATGAGAGAAAGGAAATGGAGATGATGTGGACGCTGGACAACTACCTCAAAATCCCGAATGCTGACGTCGTACAGATTTAGATGGCTACTGCTCAGTACCAGTACCTGGATCTGCACACAGAGGTGCAGGGAGTAATGATGAGTACGCCAACTCAGTAGTTATGAAAATAAATCAAGTCTGACGATAAGAAACACACAGTAACAAAACATCAATTCAGAAATAGTAAAATATTGAGTTCTAACAGTGAATACATTTAGGAAATATCCTTAAATCCAGTTTTCCGTAATAATACTTTGAATATGAATGATTTCAAATGTTTATCAGTAAATTCCCAAGAATCTCAGTATAAATACGAAATGAATCATAATTAATTACTCAAATGAAAATATCATCATAAACCGCCCCTTAGGCCAAATCGTCACTCATACTCAGTCACTCAACACCCCACCATCATTCAGTAACAGTCACTCATCACCTCGCATTCACTCATACCTCCCAATCACTCGGCACTCGGCACTCGCATTCGGCACTTGCACTTAGTAGGTACCTGCGCTCACTGAGAGTGTACAGACTCTGAAGGGGTCCTACAGCCCAAGCGCTATAAACATCCAAGTTATGGCATCAATTACTCTGGCACTCGGCTCTCTCATATCATAAATATCCTCACAGTATTGGCTCTAGGCCTCACTCAGTCAGAAACTCTCAGAATGCCACTTGGGCCATAAGTAAACGGTATTCTCGACCCAAAAGAGTATTTTATATCATGAATAATAATATCAAAAAATATGAGTGTCAAAACAGTATAACAAGAAATACTGAGGGTAAATCGTAGTTACCACGTGAGGAATATCAGAAAACAGCCCCCCCCCCAAAGGAATTAAACAGATCGGCACGAGGCCCCAAACATGGCTTACAGCCCCAAATATATCAAAAACATAGAAATACTATTTATCATATGATTTAAAAGTAGTTTCGCAACTCAATAGTTGCGTCGGGAAGAACCAGTTTCAAATTTCCCAATTAGTGCATGCCACACACTCGTCATCCAGTATGTACGTCACTCCAAAATAGTGAAAGGATGATAAGTCCGGGGTTTCATACCCACAGGACAGGATTTAAAGTCATTACTTACCCAAAACTAGCCCGAAAATCTACTCTGCAATACTCTTGCCCCTTGAATCGGCTCCTGAATGCTCCGAATCTATGAAAATCAGGTTTATCACATCAAAATACGCTAGGGGGATGAAACCGAATCGAAAAATATCAATATTAGGCACAATTTTCGAAATTGGCCAAAATCCGACCCCCGGACCCACGTCTCGAAACTCGATAAACTTACACCAAAATGATCCTCATCCTCCCACGAGTCCATACATATAAAGAATGCTGAAATCGGAGTTCAAATGACCCCTCAAATCCCCATTAGAAGGTCTCTTAACCTCAAGCCCTAATTATCCCTTTTTACACTGATTTTCCCCAAATTAACACCACTAATTAGGTCCTTAATCACATATAATCGAGTTATGAAGTCCAAAAACCTTACCTCAATGAAGAACAATCGTTTTCCTCTTCAAAAACCCTCCAAAAGCTCGAAACCCGTGTGAACAATGGTGAAAAGAAGACCAAAATTCGCTAAGTCCTCTTTATATATTTTCTGCCCAGGCTTTTCGCACCTGCGGTCCTATTTCTCGCACCTGCGGACCGCACTTGCGCTCAAAGCTACCCACCTGCGGTTTTTCATTAAACTGCCCAATCTCGCACTTGTGGTCCAGGTGTCACACCTGCGGCTCGAAGATGCGCCCTAACGTACGCTTCTACGGTTCCCCNCCCCCCCCCCCCACATGGGAATCACCGCACGTGCGACCTTCCTGGCCGCTCCTGCGGCTCGCACCTGTGGTCCTATATCCGCAGGTGCGGAAATGACAGCACCAGCAACTTCAGTAGCAGCAAAAACATTCCAAATTCCCCGTTGACCACTCAAAACCATCCTAAGCCCCTCGAGACCCCAACCAAACATACCAACACATCACATAACGTCATTCAAACTTAGTCGAGCCTTCGAAACGCCAAAAACAACACAAAACACCAAAATCACATCGAATGCAAGCCTATGAACTTTGAAATTCCTAAATTCCACCAACGACGCCGAAACCATCTAAAACACCTCCGATTGACCTGAAAATTTGCACACATATCCAAAATACCATTATGAACTTGATACAACTTCCGGAATTCCATTCCGACCTTGATAGCCTATTTTCCACTGCCGACCAGAATTCGCCTAAAACTAACTTTCGCCAATTCAATCCTAATTCTACATCGGACATCAAAAATATATTCCGAACAGACTCCTAAGTCCCAAATCACCTCACGAAGCTACCTGAGTCATAAAATCCGCATTCTGAGATCGTTTACCAATAAGTCAACTCTCAGTTGACTTTTCCAACTATAAGGCTACTTTTAGAGACTAAGTGTCCCAATTCTCACTACCACCATTCCGAACCCGAACCAACCGACTCCAACACATCCTAAACAGTATAACCAATGCATAACCGGTCGGGTCGTTACAAATTCACATTCTATTAATTTTGGGTCATGAAAACTGGGCTTTTACGAGCCAACTGAGTAGTAGGCCCTAATACAGTCTCAAAACCAAACCAATTGGGTCCATGAAACTGTATCCTAGGTTTCATTTAATAAATTAAGCCAATAATTGGATTAGAAACATTTACTCTTTAGTGAAAATTTACACTAGTTATTACAAATATTTAATCTCAAACTCATTCAAACAAATACGTATTGGGCCAGAGTCACTTGGACTTATTATCACCAGGCCCAAATCCTCCTTGGATTAATCCCATTCAGCTATTGATATAATATGCACTTTTGGCCAGAGTCACTTGGACTCAGTCTTTATCCCAGAACCTCTCGGACCGAATTCAGTGAATTTCCCTAAAACATGCATTGGGCCAGAATCATTAGACTCAGCCAGGCCCAAATGCTTTTCAAACTAAATTCATTAGTTAGACCAATAACGGATAATATACGTCTTGGGCCAGAGTTCATTTGGTCTCAGTCTTTGTCAGTCTCAAACTCTTAAATCTGGGCATGTTTGACACGCCAAACTAAACGAGTATACGTACGTGTAATTCGTATTAAGATAATTCTTTAAATACGAGTAATCAAGTAATTAGTAGCGGTAAAAGGGTAAAATGCACATAGTTCCTAAAATGAGTAATTAGATAAAATAAACCAAGTTAAGTCATTAAGAGCCCCTGATAAAATCGCGGAACTTGGGAGTGCCTAACATCTTCTCCCGGGTTAATAGAATTTTTTATCCGGTCTTCTGGTTGCGCAGACTTTTAACGAAGTCAAAATATTTCCTCGATTTGGGATTAAAATAAATAAATGGTGATTCGGAACACCGTAAGTAATTTCGAGTGGAGACTCTTAAACTAAGTAAATAATCCCATTTCGATAATGTCACTTAAATTGGAAAACTTCCCTTATCCCACCCGCTCGGGAAAAAAGGAGGTGTGACAGCTCTGGCGACTCTGTTGGGGAACCAAACCTAGAATCTCTAGTTCAGGATTTAAGAATTAGAGGTTTTCAATACGATTTTTACTTAGATTTATTAATTGTGATATTACTGCATTTTGTGAGCCTAATGTTCTAATTGCCGCTCGTTTACCGCTTTGATATTATTTGAATCGTATTTAAACTGCCTTCTTACGCCTCCCTTCTGAGTCTTCTAAAAATGGTGCACACGTTCGCGCAGCCTTGTTTTCTGCTAAAGGTCGTACCAAATAGAACGAGGATGGATCAGCCACAAGGCCGGATAGACTTTCGTGCTCTCAGTACATCGCTCCCACCTCGGCTCAAGTTGTCCGCTTGGGTAAGCCATGTCTAGAACACATCCCCAGGTTTAAACCTAGAATAACAAAGCCTAATGCCGGATCTCTAGTAGGAACATTTATTTGCATCACGTGCATTTGACTTAGGGGACTCAACACGGGGGTAGGGTCCGTCTAGGATAGGTGTACCTGAAATGAAAGACCATCTTGATGCATCTTACCTGCTACATGTGCATTCATTTGTTTTGGTTTGTTTGTTGACCGGATAAGGAAAGAAAAATAACATAAAAACCAAGAGTGAGGTAGAATAGAAAATTCACCCTGTTATGAAAACTCCGGTATTTGAAAATGCCCCAAAACTCTGCCAAAATATTTGAAGAAAAAAAAAGAGAAAGAAAAGAAAATGCAAGTGAGTTAATATCATGTTTCCCCAATTATGTCAAAACTGACCGAACTACGTGGGTCCGATTCTCATCGGGTATGAGATACGTAGGCAAACGTCATCGGTACCGACCCTAATTTTTTCCAAACAAATAAATAAAGTATGTACGTTGGTCAAAAAATAAAATTGACCCAGCTTCGGTTAAGTCTTGCGCCATTTTTGTCGGAATATCCTTAGAAAACCTTACATTGTCAAAGGGCTATTTTCGCTAAGAACGGACATGTCTGTCCATAAATCATCACTTTTCCCAGAAAAGTGCCTTACTTCGAAGGGGCCATTATTTCAAAAATGACCGTTTTGGTCGATGTTTCACAAATAGCCACTTTTAGGTGATTTGTCTTTAAAATTAAAAATTGGTTCTTGCAAAAAGAATCTGCTAGTTTTGTCTTTCAAAATTAGAGTCAACCTTAACCTTACCCGCTCACAGGTACAGAATGAATACCGTCCAGAATCCAACATTTAATGTTGTAGAACAAGCTCCACTACAACTCCAAATGTGGTGGTATGATTTAGACAAAGAGGGTCAAGACTGGTTAGTTGAACATCTGAGTGTTCTCTCCGACATCATGAAAGTTAATCCACGAAATGATCTAATCAAGGCTTTAGTGACCTTTTGGGATCCTGTCCGTAATGTCTTCCGCTTCTCAGACTTCGAGCTCACTCCCACCTTGGAGGAAATAGCGGGGTATACAGGTTTTGGTCGGGGTTTGAGAAGTCAACAACTTATATTCCCGAGGCCTATGTCAGTGCGTCGTTTCTTTGATATCATGAACACCAGTAAGCAAATAAGAAAGAACCGTGTAAGCGAGGGCTGCAGTTCATTCTACTTCCTATACTCCAGGTATGGGCATCCAGAGGGGTTTGAAACGCATGAAAAAGGGTTGAACAACAAACAAAGAAAAGATACTTGGAAAATTCACCGTCGTTTTGCCTTCATAGTGTAATTTTTGGGTGTCATGGTCTTCCCAAATAAAAAGGGGACAGATGATATCCGTATGGCTAGAATTTCACAAGTCCTAACTGCCAAGGAAGATCACACACTTGCTCCACTAATATTGTCGGATATCTATAGGGAATTGACGCGGTGTAAGTCGGGGGCGATATCCTTCGAACGTTGCAACATTCTTTTACAAATGTGGCTAATTGAACACCTTCGCCATCATCCAAATTTTATGAACTACGGTCCAAGCAAGTGCAACTTCATTGAAAGCTATGAAGAAAGAGTGAAATATTACAACTCCCCGGAAGGGGTTGAAGTTTGGATCGTCCACTTGAGAGATTTAAAGGCAAACCAAATTGAGTGGACTCTAGGATGGCTCCTGGTGAGGGAAGTTATATATATGTTAGCCACGAAGAATTATTTTCTATTGATGGGATTGAGAAGTGTCCAACCATATGCATCCCAAAGGGTCCTGAGGAAATTAGGGAGATATCAAGTAGTACCTAAGGATGAAGACTTGAGTGTCCAAGTTATTGATTTACATCCCGAAGCCCCACTTCCCGAAGCTTTAATTCAACAAATCTGGAATGGGTGTCGATACTTGAAATACGACACCTAAGTACCTGATCTTGCCAAAGGCGAAGTAGATTGTTGGTTTTGTGGTTGTAATTTGGATTAACACCCTTATTTCACGAGATATAAAGGAAGTATTTACATGGCCTTAGAGATTTATCTACCTATCGTTGAGCCCGAGGATAGCCTTGCATCGGTTATCCCACAGCCAGAGTCAGCAACTGCTGAGGAGAATAGAAGGCTAAGATGTTGCATGCTACCAATGTCCCTATTCCAGTAACCAACCATTCCTTTCATTTGGGTACCCCACCATGTCAACAAGATTCACTAGTATGCCTTCTGAGGTTCGCCCCCAGGCACCATCTTCAGGTATATCATCTACCGTGTTCACAACACCACCAGCTGCTAGTATGGCACAACCAACACTGCCTCGACAAAGTTTTGAACCATCAACTTTCACTTTCCAAGCTCCCCAATTTTAATTGGACATTGCTCGGGTTACCCCAAATTCCTATCCCCAGCACCCACAATTTGAGTCTCTCGTAGGACATGAGAGAGTCGTGAGAAATCCTGAACATGAGGAGATAGTACAAAAATGAAAAGCATCGAGCAAATCCTCAAGAATATACAGGGGATGAGTGGCCAAAAGAGCGTGTCATATGCTGATCTGTACATGTTCCCTCACGTGCATTTACCTGTGGGATTTAAGACGCCAAAGTTCGAAATCTATGACGGTCACGGAGACCCGATTGTGCATTTAAAGTGATAGTGTAACCAGTTGAGGGGTGCTGGTGGAAGAAAGGAGTTGTAAATGGCCTACTTCGGAGAGAGCCTCGCCGGAATTGCTTCTGAATGGTATATAAACCAAGACATCTCCCATTGGCATATATGGGGTGATCTGGCCCGGGATTTTGTGAGACAATTACAATACAATGTGGACATAGCTCCGGATAGAAGTTCTTTATCCAACATAAAAAAGGAAGCCTTGGAAAGCTTCTGGGAATACGCTATCAAATGGAGTGAACAAACAGCCAGGGTAAAACCCCCAATGGATGAGGCCGAGATGGTCAGTGTCTTCTTACAGGCCCATGAGGCTGATTATTTCCAAAACATAATGTCCGCAATGGGCAAACCGTTCGCGGAGGCCATCAAAATTGGAGAAATGGTAGAAAACGACTTGAAAACAGGTCGCATCTTAAGTCAAAAAGCTTTAAGATCTACTTCCCAAGCCATTCAGAGCGGCTCGGGAGGTTTGGCCAGCCGGAAGAAAAAAGAAGAGGGAGCCATGATGGCTTCGAGCTTAAAAATATCTCGGCGACACCAGGATTATTCTGGTCCACCTTCCCGGGTCACGCAACATTATTACCCCCACCTGGATGCATTATATGCTATGACCCCTCATCCTAATACAGTAATGAATGCCCAACCATACACCCGGCTACATCAACATTACAATTTGAACAGAGCTCCACCTCCAAGAAACACCCCTCCTCACCAAGCCCCGTAAAATCCCCGTCGACCACAGAATAATTACCAATGTAACACCCGTCCCCGAGAACCAGCCAGAAAAACAGACTTCACACTCATTGGTGAGTCGTATTCCAGCCTCTTCCCAAAATTAGTCCAAATGGGCCCGTTGCAGCCAGTACCTCCGAACAGACTGAACCTAGAATCTCCATCCTACAGGACAGGTACAAGGTGCGCTAAGCACTCCGTGGAGGAAGGGCATGGCACCGAAGATTGTTGGACACCTAAGAGAGTAGTCGAGAACCTGATCAAACAGAAGCGAGTAGTTTTAAGGGACGATAAAGTCCCTAATGTAACGGACAACCCATTACCGGCACACAACAACGGAGCGGTCATCGGGATGATTTGTGAAGATAAATAATTCGACCCTGCATTAAAAGCTATTACTGCCATCGCTGATTCAGAGAAGAAACCTAAGGCGGTGGTTAAACAAGTCAGGCATGAGGAAAAGATAAATTCCACTCCCCAAAATGAAGAAAAGGCCGCAGAAGCAAAGACAGGGACAGTACTTGCCTAAGAGGCCATTCTCTACGTCCCAAGAGCTCCCAGAAAAGGACAACTCATGTTAAGCCCTCCCAAGAGATTGGAGCAGAGGAAAACCATGCCAAAAATGCCAAAAATGTATGTACTAAAAGATACCTACGTGGCACGGAGGCCAGTCATTCCACCTAGGTTGTATGAGCCTTTGATCATTAGCCGCGTACCACAAAATCCCATAAGAGACACTACTGCCGCCCCTTGGAACTACAACCAGATAGTGGTCACATATAAAGGGAAGGAAGTTAGTGGGGAAGTAAAGTAAACAACTCAGTATGGGAAGTGTCATAACCAGAAGAATTGGACAAAACCAAACAGAAGTGGCTCCCCCTAAAAAAACCTGTTACTGCTGAAGAAGCGGAGGAAGTCTTCCGGAAGATGAAAACCTCAGAGTATGCTGTAATTGATGAACTTAGAAAGGCTCCCTCCCAGGTTTCACTTTTGTCTCTACTGATGATCTCGAATGAATACCAAAAGGTCCTTTTAAAGACGTCGAATGAGGCGTATGTTCCAATTGAGACCACGGTTGAATAGTTGGAAAGAATGGCAGAGCGATTTTCAACCGAATATTCTTCAATCGAAATGACTTGCCTCCTAAAAAAGCCGCCCACAACAAGTCCCTTAACTTGACTATCAAGTGTGAGGGATATTATGCGAAAAGGGTCACATTGGACGGCGATTCCGGAGTCGATATTTGCCCTCTATCAACATTACAAAGGATGGAAATTAGGACTGAAAGGATCAGACCAAACAATGTTTTCGTGCGTGCTTTCGACGGTGTCAAGAGGGACACTATAAGGGAGATCGACTTAATCCTAACCATTGGCCCCGTAGATTTTGAAGTAACATTCCAAGTTCTGTACATGGACACTTCCTACAACATTTTCTTCGGAAAACCGTGGATCCATGCCGTGGGAGCCGTACCTTCTACTCTCCATTAAATGGTCAAGTTCGAATATGATAACCAAGAAATAGTTGTCCATGGATAAGATGAACAATCATCTACAGGGACCCATGGGTCCCATGTCTGGAGGCCAGAGAGGGAAGTGAACGCATCGTCTACCAAGCCTTTGAAATCGTACTCGCCGACCAGTGCGAAGAAGGAACCCCATGTCCTCAACCTTGTTTATCAAACGCATCAATCATGGTCGCCAGTGAAATGATCAAACATGGGTACAAGCCCGGGAAAGGGCTCGGGGTATCTTTACAAGGCGTCATAGAACATGTCACCTTGGCTGCCAACAAGAAATTTTTGTTATAGGTTTCCAGGCTACCGATGCCGATGAAAAATGGGCCGATAAATGTAAGAAAAATGGTTTGGCCATACCTCAGCCAACCCCCTACCTCGCCAGATCGTTTGTTAAGCCAAGGTATATAGAAGAAGAGGAAGAGGTCTTCACAGCCGATGAAATTGAGGATATCTGTGAACCAATGAGGCAAATGCTCTACGAAGTCCACATGGTACAACCGGGAGAAGGCTCGAGCATTGTTGAGGTGAAATACATGGCGCTCATTGCTAAGCTGCAAAACTGGAAGGCTACTCCATTCCTAGTCAGGCGGGAATCCCGGTTGCTCAGTGTTGCCTTTTTTTCTGCATTCCAAGTTATTTCAGGGTGTAACTCGAATGTTTTTTGTTTGTTGTCTTTTAAATTCCAATCTAAACCCTCCATTCAATGAAATGAAATCAATATTTCATCGTCTATGAATCACTTTCTATTATTCTTTTTGATTTTGCTATTTTTAGTCTTTCTCTTTTCAGTCCTAGTAATGCTGGCTTAAATAACATGACATGCTTGCAAACTTCATGCCATAATCCTAAAACTCTGTATAACTGTGAAATAATGAATCAAGAACCCGAATATGATGAGGATGAAAGCCTAAGCCAAACCTAAATGAAATCGAGCAAGTTAATTTGGGCCATTCAGAAGAGCTCAGGGAGACCATGATAAGCATCCATGACGAAGAAAAAACTAGAGATGCATTGATCCAACTCTTGTTTGAATTTAAATACGGGTTTTCATGGTCTTATGACAATATGGCCGGACTAAGTGTCGATCTAGTGGTACACAAATTGCCAACTTATCCCGGTTGTCCACCTTTTCAACAAAAGCAAAGAAAATTCAAAACAGACATCAGTGATAAGATTAAAGCAGAGTTTTCCAAACATATAAAAGCTAGTGTGATCCGAGAAGTCCGATACACCACATGGTTGGCCAATGTAATCCTAGTACCAAAGAAGAATGGGAAGATCCTAGTATGTGTGGACTATATATATTTGAACAAAGAAAGCCCTAAGGACAACTTCCGTTACCCAACATCCACATCCTTGTCAACAATTGTGCTAAACATGAGATACAATCTTTTGTGGATTGTTATGCAGGGTATCACCAAGTCCTGATGGATGAAGAAGATGCGGAAAAGATAGCTTTCACCATACCATGGGGGACCTAATGTTACAGGGTCATGCCATTTGGTTTGAAGAATGCCGGGGCAACTTACATGAGATCCATGACTGCCATCTTCAATGACATTATGCACCAAGAAATTGAGGTATACGTTGATGAAGTAATCATTGAATCCAGGACACAAGAAGGCCATGTGCGAGATTTGAGAAAGTTATTTGAGCGTCTGCGCATGATTGACTTGAAATTGAACCCTGCTAAATGTGCATTTGGGGCTCCATCTGGGAAACACTTGGGATTTATAGTCATTCGGAGGGGTATTGTGTTAGATCCAACAACGATAAAATCTATCCGAGATCTGCCACATCCGAAAACCAAGAAAAAGGTTATGAGTTTGCTAGGAAGGTTGAATTACATCATTAGGTTCATCGCTCAACTTACTACCCCATGTGAGCCCATATTTAAGCTGCTAAAGAAAGACGCGGCGATTAAATAGACGAATGAGTGTCAGGAAGATTTTGACAAAATCAAAGAATATTTGTCAAATCTGCTGGTGTTGGTTCTGCCTGAGCCTGGAAGACCTATGTTTTTATACTTGACAGTCCTGGAGAATTTTATTTGTTGTGTCCTCGGGCAACATGATGTGACCAGGAAGAAAGAGCAAGCACTCTACTATTTGAGCAAGAAATTTGTTAGTTATGGAGCCAAATACACTTTGCTGGAAAGAATTTGTTGTGCCTTAACTTGGGTCGCTCAAAAGCTTAGACATTATTTGTTGTCCTATACCACATACCTCATAACCAAATTGGACCCTCTGAAGTACATATTCCAAAAACTGATGCCCATAAGAAGGCTAGCCAAGTGGCAAATCCTGCTCACTGAGTTTGATATTGTCTATGTCACCCACACGACCATGAAAGCCCAAGACTTGGACGATCATTTAGTTGAGAACCCGGTTGACGATGTATACCAACCCCTAAGCACTTATTTCCCAGACGGAGAGGTAAATTCAGTTGAAGTAATTTCAGAAGACACTAAGACTTGGAAAATGTTCTTCGATGGAGTCGTAAATGCAAAGAGTGTTGGGATTGGGTCAATTTTGCTTTCGCCCACGGGTCAACACTATCCGGCTACAACCCGTCTATGGTTCTTCTGTACAATTAACATTGCAGAATACGAAGCTTGCATCATGGGCATGAACATGGAAATTGACATGGATGTAGAAGAATTATTAATCATGGGAGACTCTGATTTGATCGTTCGGCAAACACAAGGCGAATGGGAAACTCAATATATCAAGTTTATCCCATATAGACAACATGTGGAAAATCTTAGCAAACAGTTCAAATCCGTTAAATTCAGGTATATTCCTCGATTCCACAATGAGTTAGTTGACTCCCTAGTTACCTTAGCTGCAATGCTGCCGTATCTAGGCAATGTCCATACTGACTCATTGGAGATTCAAATCCGAGAAAGACATGGTTATTGCAACACGGTTTAAGTAGAACCTGATGTCTAGCCATGGTATCATGATATTAAAAGGTTCTTGAAAACAAAGGAATAACCTGAGCAAGCCAATGGAGACCAAAAGATAACCATTAGAAGGCTTGCCAACAGTTTCTTCTTAAGCGCAGAAGTGTTGTATAAGAGAACTCCATATCTGAATCTGTTAAGATGTGTAGATTCCAAAGAAGTTGAAAGATCATGAACGAAGTGCATTCAGGAGTATGCAGGGCCCACATGAATGGATATGTTCTTGCAAAGAAAATCCTGCGGGCAGGTTATTACTGGATGACCATGGAAAAGGTCTGCTTTAGATTCGTCCAAAGTGTCATTAGTATTAGATACATGGAGACCTGATTCATGCACCGCCTTCAGTGTTGCATCCTATGTCAGCACCTTGGTCGTCCGTTGCTTGGGGTATGGATGTCATTGGGCCGATTGAACCGAAAGCCTCAAATGGGCACAAATTCATCGTGGTTTCCATTGATTACTTCACAAAATGGGTCAAAGCGGTCACTTTCAAAGTCGTCACCAAGAAAGCAGTGGTGGACTTCGTACACTTCAACATTATCTGTCGTTTTGGTGTTCCAAAAACTATCATTACCGACAACGCTGCAAATCTGAACAGTCACTTGATGAGGGAGGCATGCGAGCAATTTAAAATTACGCATCGCAATTCTACCCCTTACCGACCCAAAGCCAATGGTGCCGTTGAAGCAGCAAACAAAAACATCAACAAGATCCTTAGGGAAATGATTCAAAGTTCTAGACAATGGCATAAGAAGCTGCCTTTTGCATTAATGGGATATCCCACAACCGTGCGCACATTAGTCGGGGTACGCCTTACTTATTGGTTTATCGCACAACCATGCGCACATCAAATATGTGTCTTGTTTGAATATTGCACAAATCATGTTGGTTAAGGTTGTTTGGTTGGGAGTTATGTATAAATTCATGTAAGATTAATTATTTACATTGTTTAGGCAGTTCAAGTTATATTCACTTTATATTAAAATATTCTGGAAACTACAAAGATCTGTTCAAAGTTTCATATATTAATGAAAATGTATACGTAGTAAAAACAAAAAAAATAGCATTTTTGGAAGATTCAACCAGCAGATTGGTTATCATTATTCAGTTAGCAAAAATGTAATAATTTAACTTCTTTTTTTATTTTTTTTATTACAATGAATTAGTTTAATATACAAGTCATTCTACTATACCGTTTTAAATAATTAAATATAGTAACTCACATTCTATTAATTTTGGGGCATGAAAACTAGGCTTTTACGAGCCAACTAAGTAGCAGACCCTAATACAGTCTCAAACCCAAAAAAATTGGGTCCATGAAACTGTATGTGATGACCCAAAGGGGATCATATTATTAATTAAGACTCCATTCAAGGCTCCTAGGACTTCAAAAGACTAATTTTCAGTTTTTCAATTTGCGTGCGCAATCCGAGCATAAATCCGGAAAGCTTTTATGTGAAAATACGAGAAATAAAAATTTCTAGAGTTAAAATTTGGTTTTAGTTGACTTTGGTTAACATTTTGAGTAAACGAACCCGGGTCTATGTTCCGACGATCCCGGGAGGTCCGCAGTAAAATATGGAATTTGGGTGTATGTCCGAAATTGAATTCCAAGGTCCCTAGCCTTAGAAAATAATTTTTGAAGAAAATTATTCTGCTGGTTAATTCAAGAAATAAGAAATGAAATAATATGTAAAATTTATGATATCGGGCACTTATTTTGGTTCCATAGCCCGAAACAAGTTCGTTATATTATGTAAGTCCTATCTGTGAAGTTTCATGAGAATCGAAGTTGATTTGATGTAATTCGGACATCAGGTTGAAAAGTTAAAAAAAATCAAGTGTTCTTGAGAAAATCATGAGTTTTGAGGTTAAATTCGTAACTCATTCTCAGTATGTGGGCCTGCAAAATAAATCATATAAATGAAAACGGAGTATAGCCATGAAATATGTTGTAAAATGAATCTTGGATATCAAAAGAGTGATTGGACAATTGAAACCATACTTAGAAAAAATTTCAAAAATTTCAAAATGTGCAAATATTCGCTCTCTGATGTCGCATTTGCGACATATTCCTTCGCAAATGCAAAGTCAACGGTTGCCCTCTGATGTCGCAATTGCGACATTTCCTTCGCAAATGCGAAGTCCTCATGTATCGCAATTGCGAGAAAAACTTCGCAACTGCGAAGTCTATCAGCACAGTAAGAGTTCGCAAATGCGAACTCCCCCTTCGCAAATGCAAACCCGTCGTCCCCAGCCCTAGAACAGTCCCTAACTTTTGAAATTTCTTCCATAAAATCACTTCTAAACACCCCCAAACCATCCCAAATAGTCTTTACCCAGTAAAACATGCAATAAACATTACATACAACCACAAAAATGCAAAGCAATTCCAAAATTAAACCCAAAATGTTACCTCTGTTTCTAAACATCAATGGCACTCAGATTGTTCTCAAATTTCTAACCCATTATTGGATTTATACTCTCAACCACCCTCACCCGGAAATTTACAACATGAAATTTGTGATTTTTTTCTAACACTTTGTGCCCAGAAAACTTGAAATTATTCTAAGCCCTAGGTTTTTGAGAAAATAATTGAAAAAGAAGAAGAGGAAGAAGAAAATGCAAGGATTTAGCAAGTTTACCTTATTGTTGCACCTAGAAGTGAGGAATTGAGAGTTGGAAGGTTGAGTCCATAAATAAATTTTTTAGTTTTCTACAAATGAACCGTCAAAACCCCCATTTAAGCCTCAGGTGTCGCATTTGCGACACCCCGTTCGCAAATGCGAACCCCTCCCCAGAACTGCCCAGTTCGCAAATGCGAACTCCATTTTAAAAAAAATATTTTCTTTAAAATAAGATAAAATAAGAATAAAAAATAATATTTATAATAAAATATTTTGTATTAATAATAATAATAATAATATTAATAAGGATAGTAATAATAATGGATTTATAAGAAAATAATAATAAAATAATCCTTACACTAAGTAGTTCCATTGGTTAGAATGACTAATAATTTGAGAAATAATGGGCCGCTAACACCAAGCACCACATTTAACGACATGGCACGACATAAATTAATTTTACCAATTGTCTCGTCGCTTGGAAAATAGATATTGATCACCTAAATTTGAATCAAGCTTGTGACAACGAATAGTGAGAATGATAGTTTGGTGATCAAACCGAACTCTAACTTCTTCACTATGCACTTCTCGGTTTCATGGGAGGAATATTAATTGCCCTGTTATTCCTTTCAAATTGTAAATGGTGTGACTTTTGTTCCCCCTCCTCATAATCTCTTTTGACTCGTATAGTCCGATTTCCATATCTCCGCACTGGACCAATGTTGAGAAATGCTTAGAACGTGACAAGTTGGTATGACATTGTAATTTTTCAATAACTTGAACCACCTCATTTTCCCCTGATTGAGATCCTTTTTCTTTGGTGCCTCCAAATCTTTGGTGCATGAACATCGGCTTCAAACCTTCAAGATTCGATTCTTCCCAAAATTTTGGTATCCTTTATTCTCCCCGGACTAGAATCAAGTTCAGCCATATTTTAGTTACACCGGCTGACTCTAAGTCCTCTTTTTTTTGGTATCACCAATACTCGTGGAGCCGGTTGGCGGATGTTCGATTATTGAATTCCTCAAAGCAAAATTCACATTTTTCCTCGGATGGACTCGTTATGACCTTCTCTCACATTTTCAAAATGACGGATATAATGAGCCTCAATCGACGATTTCTAAGAGATTATCCAATATTCTCCAACGGATAAATAACATTCCCTCTTCATTATTGTTTTTCAAAAATAAAGGAATTTTTCTTCAATGTGGGTACAGTAGAGATATCAGCCATTGAGAAAACTACTTGAGTATCCAAGATGAATAGGCGGAGTAGTTAACTCCAAAAAAAAAAAATTAATTACCAAACCAAGCAATTTTCTATGTCCGTTCGAGGACGAACGTTTGTCTAAGAGGGGGAGATTGTGATGACTCAAAGGGGGTCATCTAATTAGTTAAGATTCCATTCCAGGATCCTAGGCCTTCAAAAGACTAATTTTAATTTTCTCAATTTGCGTGCGTAGTCCGAGCATGAATCCGAAACGCTTTTATGTGAAAATACGAGAAATAGAAATTTCTAGAGTTAACTAGTGAATCCGCAGTAAAATATGAGATTTGGGCGTTTGCCCGAAATTGAATTCCAAGGTCCCTAGGCTTAGAAAATAAGTTTTGAAGAAAATTATTCTGCTGGTTAATTTAAGAAATAAAGAAATGAAATAATATGTGAAATTTATGATATCGACACGCATTTTGGCTCCATATCCCGGAACAAGTTCGTATATTATGTAAGTCCTATCTGTGAAGTTTCATGAGAATCGGAGTTGATTTGATGTATTTCGGACTTCAGGTTGAAAAGTTAGAAAAAGATTAAGTGTTCTTGAGAAAATCATGAGTTTTGAGGTTAAATTCATAGATTTGATGCTATGTTGATGATTCGATCGCACGAGCAAGCCCGTATGATATTTTTATACTTGCGTGCATGTTTGGTTTGAATCCCCGAGGGCTTGGGTGAGTTTCAGATATGATTAGACTATGTTGCGCTTGTTTTGTGATGCTTCATCGTCGTTTCTTCAGGCATAAAATGAAACCACACTAAGCAAATGAACTCCAAATTCATTTTTTATTGAACCAAACATCTGTATCGTAATTACGGAGCCATGCGAAAAAGAATCATCGAATTTGGACATTGTATGAAGAAGTTATGCCCATTTTAGTGTCGGAAAAATACTGATGGAGCCGGATGTTGCAAATGCGAACTCCGGGTCGCAAATGTGACATCCGCAACCTATTAAATGAGATTTTTGACGGGAGTTTCACCCATTCTTCAATTTTCTCAAACCCTAAACCTCCATAGGAGATTTTCCAATGACCCAAACTTCTCCAAATCGTTGGTAAGTGATCTTTAACTAATTCCTTTCATTCCTTAGCAACTTTTAGCAAGATTTCAAAAAAAAATCTAGAGTTTTCATGGTAAAAAATTGGGATTTTTGGTAGAACTTAGGAATTTCAAAATTTGAGAAATTGGACCTCTAATTGAGGTCGGATTCCAATACCAATTGCATATTCGGGCCGGGAGAGATTGGGTAAATGGGTTTTGGTCTGAACCCCGAGTTTAGACCAAGCGGATTCGGGGTCAATTTTCGAATCTGAATAGGAAAACTTAGGAAAATCATTATTTTTCAATAAAGTTTATTCCTTTAGGCTATGATTGATAAATTGAAATAATTGTGATTAGATTCGAGCGGATTAGAAGCAAATTCTAAAGGAAAGGCAGTGCTAGAACAGTGAATTGCTTGTGAGATCGAGGTAAGTGTGTGGTCTAACTTTGACTTGAGGGAATAGGAATCCCCACTTATTTGTTATGTTTATTGCATGTGTGTGGTGTATAGGTGAGGTGACGAGTATCTATGCACCACCAAATTGTCTGTTAAACATGATCCCTTCCCCGTTTCCAATTTAATTGAGTCCTGTCTTAATTGTTCTATGTTCATTATTGTTTCTATGATTACTTGGCCTTGTTACTTTTTTGTTAAATATTGTTGTGTTTATTTTAGAAGAGTATTGATTGTTTATTTGATTCCCTTGTGGTACAAAAAAGATATATATATTCCTGTTGGTTAATATTTGAGATGATATTGATGAAGCTTGTGAGAAAATACAGTTCTTGTTTATAATTGTGGAGGAAAAAGTATTGTGAAAAGCTTGGCCTGAATTGTGAACTTTTTATAAATAAAGTGATATGATATGTCTGGTGGGAGCGGGTTGCACGCCGCAACAAGGAGTGATAAGGGTGGACATGTGGGATCGGGTTGCACGCAACATGAGAAATAAGGGTGATATATATAAGGAGGAGCAATAAGGGTGGACATGTGAGATCGGGTTGCACGCCGCAACAAGGAGCTATAAGGGAGAATATTCATATTTTACTGTTTATAAAATAAAGGCTGGAATACTCATTGCTTTATTGTCATTATTTCATATTCTGTTATTACTGTTATTTGAAGTGAAACTTGTTCTAGTTACGATTGTTGAGACATAAATATTGTGAAAGGGTTTGACTTAAATTGTGAAATCTTTTTATTAAATAAAGAGATGTGATTGTCTGGTGGGAGCGGGTTGCACGCCGCAACAAGGAGTAATAAGGGTGGACATAAGGGATCGGGTTGCACGCTGCAACAAGAGTAATAAGGGTGATATATTTAGGGATGAGCAATAAGGGTGGACATGTGGGAGCGGGTTGCATGCCGTAACAAGGAGAAATAAGGGAGGAGATTTTTATTTTTACTGATTTTCAAAATAAAAACAAAGATTTGAAAAATTACTATTTTATATTACTATTTTCATATTTTTGGAAGTACTTTTATTTAAATTTTGAAGTTCGGAAACTTGGAAATTATTTGAGGATTGGTTATAGCTGAGACCTGGAAAAGGCGGCTGAGTTATTTTTATTGTTGTTGCAGTATTTATTTACTTGTTTATATTTCCTTGCTTCATATATTGTTGTTACAGGTCAAGTTATATTGCCCTGCCTTAGCCTCGTCATTGATTATACCATGTTTTTCATAGTGAGGAAGAGATTAAAAGCACGAAGGGTGATGTCGTGCCATTAATTACATTCCTGGCATTTGAACTTGTCGTTACTTGGTACTTTCTGTTAAACTGCTTCTTATCTGTTTTCTTATGATCAATATACTGTCATATCTCACTGGTGACCCCCCCCCCTTAACTGCTCATGTTTCCCCTAATTTGTCTGTTTAATTCTTGCGTTACTATCTGGGTTATATGTTGTAGAATAGGACATGTGTATATCGTTGCTAAGTCTAGCCTCGTCACTGCTTCGGCCGAGGTTAGGCTCGGCACTTACTTAGTACATGGGGTCGGTTGTACTGATGCTACACCTGCACTTCTTTATGTTGTACAGATCCCGTAGCCGGACCCAGTGGACATCGTTAGAGGGAATACCCTTCAGTCCACCCAGAGCTTCAAGGTATACCCGCTGGCGTTCGTGGGCCTTGTTGTCTCTCCTACACCTGGATTTCCTCATTGTCTTGCTTTTCTCTTCTAGTTCCAAGATAATTATATAATTTCTTTCAGACTTTGTATTTAGCACTCAGTTTAGTTAGTTCGTGAGGTTGTGACACCCCGGTTTTGGGATTGTTCGTTGTTGTTGTCTTATCATTTCATTATGAGTTTTGAAGTAATATTATTTTCTGCTGTGAAACGTTTGATGCGATTTGGGATGTTCAGTAAAGATTCGAGAGTTAATGGTTTTAAATACCGTTACGTTGTTCTATCAAGGTCAAATGTTGTGTACGTTGGCTGGTCTAGAGGCTTCAACGTTAGACGCAGTCACGACCCTGAAAGGTGGGATTTCGGGTCGTGACACACTTGGACTCATTATCACCAGGCCCAAATCCTCCTTGGATTAATCCCATTCAGCTATTAATATAATATGCATTTTTTACCAGAGTCACTTGGACTTAGTCGTTATCAGGCCCATATCCTATCAGATCGAATTCATTGAATTGCCCTAAAACATGCATTGCGCCAGAATCACTTAGACTCATCCAGGCCCAAATTATTTTCAAACTAAACCATGGACTTTGCAGTTGGTCTCCCACGGACTTCGAGGAAGTTCGATGCTATTTGGGTTATTGTGGATTGGCTGACCAAGTTCGCGCACTTCATTCATGTGTGTACTACTTACTCTTCTGAGTTGTTAGCTGAGATTTTTATCCAGAAGATTGTTCGGCTGCATGGTGTTCCAGTTTCCATCATTTCTGATAGGGGTACGCAGTTCACATCACAAATTTGGAGGGCCGTGCAACGGGAGTTGGGTACTGAGATTGAGTTGAGCACATCTTTTCATCCTCAGATGGACGGGCAGTCCAAGCGAACTATTCTGATATTGGAGGACATGCTGCACGCTTGTGTTATTGATTTTTGGGGTTCATAGGACCAGTTTCTGCCACTCGCGGAGTTTGCATATAATAATAGTTATCAGTCGAGTGTTCAGATTTCTCCGTACGAGGATTTATATGGGAGGAGGTGTAGATCTCTGATTGGTTGGTTTGAGCCGGGTGAGGCTAGACTCTTGGGTACAAATTTGGTACAGGATGCTTTAGATAAGGTGAAGTTGATTCAGGAGCGGCTTCGCACTGTGCAGTCTAGGCAGAAGAGTTATGGGGACAGGAAGGTCGGTGATGTATCTTTCATGGTAAGGGAGAAGGTTCTGTTGAAGGTTTCACCCATGAAGGGTGTTATGCGGTTTGGGAAGAGGGTCAAGTTGAGCCCCCGGTTCATTGGGCCTTTTGAGGTGCTTCAGAGGGTTAGGGATGTAGCTTATAGACTTGCTTTGCCACCCAGCTTGTCAAGTGTGCATCCGGTATTTCATGTTTCCATGCTTCGAAAGTATGTTGGTGACCCATCCCATGTTTTGGACTTCAGCACGATTCAGTTAGATGTGATATGACTTATGATACGTAGCCAGTAGCAATGTTTGGTCGGCAGGTCCGAAAGTTGAGGTCAAACGATATTGCTTCACTTAAGGTGCAGTGAAGAGGGTAGTCGGTGGACAAGGCCACCTGGTAGACCGAGTGGGAGATGCGGAGCATATATCACACCTATTTGAGACTTCAGGTATGTTTCTAGACTCATTCGAGGACGAACGTTTGTTTAAGAGGGTGAGAATGTAACGACCCGACCGATCGTTCCGAGAGTTTTAGCCCTGTTTCCCCCATTTCTACTTCATTTTGTGTGGTTCAACTCTTTAATGTTATGCTAGGGTTGTTGGCTCGGGTTCAGAGTGATTGTGGAGAGAAATGAGACACTTAGTCGCGTAAGTTGGTTAATTGGTTGGAAAGGTCAACCGGAAGTTGACTTATAGGTAAATGATCTCGGGATTTGGGTTTTTATGGTTCGGATACCTTCATTAAGTTATTTGGGACTTAGGAGTGTGTTCGGAATGTTATTCGTAGGTCCGAGGTAGAATTAGACTTGAATTGGCGAAATTGGATTTTTGGCAATTTCCGATCGGCGGTGGAAAATTAGCTATTGAGGTCAGAATGGAATTCCAAAAGTTGGAATAAGTTTGTAGTGTCGTTTGTGATGTGTGTGCAAACTTTCAGGTCATCGGACGTGGTTTGGTTGGTTTCGGCATCGTTGGCGAATTTCGGAAGTTTAGAAATCCTTAGGCTTGAATTTCGGGTAATTTGATGTTTTGATGTTGTTTTGAGTGTTCTGAGGGTTCGAATAAGTTCATGTGATGATATATGATGTGTTGGTATATTTAGTTGAGGCCCCGAGGGGATCGGGGTGATTTCGGATGGTCATCGGAAGGTTTGGACTTGGAAAATGCAGTAGAATGGTTATTGATGCAATTCTTCTGGTGTGGCCGCAAATGCGTATGGGAACCCGAAGGTGCGATGAGCGCAGGTGCGGAGGGCGAGTCGCAGGTACGGAAAATGGGGGTTGGACGGCTACCGCAGATGCGAAGAAAGGATCACACCTGCGAGCCCGCAAGTGCGATGGTGGGCCGCAAATGCGAAGTGGGCATCTAAGTGACTTTTCGCAGGTGCGCACCTGGGACCGCAAGTACGAGGAACTTGTCCGTAGGTGCGGAAGTGTAAGGCAGAACCTATAAATTTTAGACTTTAGGAAATTTGGGTTATTTTCCACCATTTTTGTTCGGACTTGGAGCTTTTTGAGGGATTTTAAAGATGGATTCAAGAAGAAACACTTTTAGGTAATGTTTTTGGACCTTAAACTTGATTCTATGGTAATTCTTTTTAGCTTATTAAGCATGAAATTTGTGGGATTTAAGGGTGAATATTGGGGGATTAGGGCTTGAAACTTGAGACTAAGAATTGGGTGATTGAGGGGTCAAACGAAGTTAATTTTTGATGAATTTGGTATGTATGGACTCGTGAGAGAGTAAGGATTATGGTTTTGTGATTTTTATCGTATTCTAAGATGTGGGCTTGGGGGTAGGGTTTGGCCGATTTTTGTATTTTTGATGTAATTTCATTATTTTCGCGTATGTTTTGTTCCTTTAGCGTATATTGATGATATGAATCTGATTTTGAATAGATTCGGGTCGATTTGAGGCCGAGTCGAGCGGCAAGGGAATTGCGGAGTATATTTTCATCCGATTTGAGGTAAGTAACGCTTCCAAACTTGGTTCTGAGGGTTCGAAACCCCGAGCGATATGTTATATGATTGTAATTGAGGTGTCGCACATGCTAAGTGACGGGCGTGAGGGCGTGCACCGTGAGAATGGTAACCTGGATTCATTAGATGGCTTTGTTTGGTGATTCTCTTGTTGATATCTGCGCTACTGTCAATGTGATTAAATGCAAACATGCTAGAAATCATGCTAGATACTATGTTAAGGCTTCACGTTGATACTGTTGAGACCCGACTGGTCGCTTATTACTATAATTCATGTGTTTCATTGATATTATATACTCAGTCTTGTTATTGCATATCATACCATGTCTCAGTCTTGGCAATTGTTGTTTTGCACATTATATCATTGATTCGGGTTAGTTCATGCATTGTGAGCCCGTGAGAGCGAGAGTGGAGAGTGATGACTGAGTGAGGTCTAGAGCCTGATATTGAGTGACATTTGTGAGATCAGGCTGCACGCCGCATCTTGTATTTTGATTTATGCCTGGATCTGGCTTATGATAGCGTTTGGGCTGTCGGAGCCCCTCCGGAGTCTGTAACACACCCCAAGTGAGCGCAGTGATGTTATTGAGTGATGGATCTTCCCTAGACATGGATCTTGTCAGAGTGTTTATATCTAGAGATGGATCTTCTCCGTGGGGCTGGATTGGCCTTCCTAAGTACTGAGTGACTAGTGTCATATGTGTATATATTCCGGGATGGATCTTCCTTGGGCCATGCGAGCCATATATTGTACTGAGTGGACTACTATGTGAGAGTGGGAGAACTTTGTACGGTTCATACAGTTAATGCATTGGCATGTCAAGTATTTGAGTTATATATGTTAAATTGTTCGAATTTTTACTTATCTTATTACATTGAACTGGTAGTTAACTGAAAGCATGTCTAAATTTCTGTACGTGGATTTCTGTTATAAACATTGAGGTTTAGTTCGTCACTACCTCTCAACCCACAGTTTGGGCATGTTACTTACTGAGTTGGTGTACTCACGTTATCCCCTGCACCTTGTGTGCAGATTGAGGTACTTCGGGTCCTAGTAGCAGTTGCTGATTGTCTGATACAGAGTTCCAGCCGGAGATTTCGAGGTAGCTGCCTGGCGATCGCAGCCTCGTCTCCTCCTTCTTTATCTTCCTTTGGGATATTTTAATATTCCAGACAATGTTTTGTCTTTTTCTATATTTCCACATATGTAGTTATGTCAGCTCATGACTCGGTGACACTTAGTGTTGGGATTTATATTAGGTTTTTGGTGGTATTTAACTTTTAAATTAAAAATTGTTGAAATGAGAATTTTATTATTAATATATGGTTTTCATGCAAGAAACCAAGTTATTTGAAATTGTGTGGCTTTCCTAGTTCCATGATAGGCTCCATCACCGCCGGGGTGGTTTTGGGATCGTGGCAAGTTGTTATCAGAGCGTAGGTTACATAAGTCTCAGCAGTCATGAGCATGTTTAGTGGAGTCTTGCGGATCGGAAAACTCTCACATTCTTGGAACATTCTTGGAGCCTCGTCACTACTTCGTCGAGGTTAGGCTCGGCACTTACTCAGTACATGGGGTCGGTTGTACTGATGCTACACCTGCACTTCTTTATGTCGTGCAGATTACGCACCTGGACCCGGTGGACATCGTTAGAGGCAGTATCCTTCAGTCTATTTCAGACGACACCGAGGTAGTTCCGCAAGCGTTCGTGGATTTCGGCGTCAATGTCTATCTTTCATTCTGTCATCTATGTACTTCCATACAGATATATCATTTTATTTCAAACTGTTGTCTTTAGTTAAATTTTAGACTGGTCCGTGAGATTGTGTCTCCATTTCTGGGTTTTGTACTTAAAGGGATTCCTTCGTTATTGGCTATTGTTATTTAGATTTGGTTAAGCTTCCGCATTTTATCATAATTATCTAGTTAGTGTTTATTACCCTCACTTGTTAATAAATCTATTCGGTTAATACGTTGGCTTGTCTAGCGGGTGCAAGCGCCATCACGGCCTGAATGTGAGATTTCGGGTCGTGACAACGTGGTGTTTAGTGAGCGTATTCAGGTAGATTCGAAGAAGATAGAGGCGGTGAAGAGTTGGCCCAAACCGTTCTCAGCTAAAGAGATTAGGAGTTTCCTTGGTTTGGCGGGATATTACCGTCGCTTTGTGGAGGGGTTTTGTTCTATTGCTTCGCCCTTGACCAAATTGACCCGGAAGGGTGCCCTGTTCAGGTGGTCAGACGAGTGTGAGGAGAGATTTTAGAAGATCAAGGCTACTTTGACCACAACTCCAGTGTTAGTGTTACCATCAACTTCAAGTTCTTATACCATGTATTATGATGCCTCGAGGATAGGCATTGGTTGTGTATTTGTAGGAGGGTAGGGTTATTGCCTACGCCTTGCTCCAGTTGAAGACCCATGAGAAGAATTATCCGGTGCATGATCTTGAGTTAGCAGACATTGTTCACGCCTTGAAGATTTGGCATCATTATTTGTATGGGGTTCATTGTGAGGTTTTTACTGATCACCGTAGTCTGCAGCATCTGTTTAAGAAGAAGGATCTGAATTTGCATCAGCGGAGATGGTTGGATCTTCTCAAGGACTATGATATCACTATTTGATACCATTCGGGGAAGGCCAATGTAGTGGCCGATGCCTCGAGTCGCCGAGCAGAGAGTTTGGGGAGTCTAGCATATTTTCCAGTAGTAGAGAGACCTTTAGAACTTGATGTTCAGGCCTTAGCTGCCCAGTTGGTGAGATTGGATATATCAGAGCCCAGTCAGGTATTGGCTTGCGTAGTTTCCAGGTCTTCTCTTTATGACCGTATCAGAGAGCGCCAGTTTGATGACCCACACTTGCTCGTTCTTCAAGATAGGGTCCGGCGAGGTGATGCCAGGGATGTAGCTATTGGTGGAAATGGTGTAATGAGGATACAGGGTCAGATATGTGTGCCTAATGTGGATGGGATTTGGGAGTTCATTCCTGAAGAGGCCCACAACTCGCGGTATTCCATCCATCTGGGTGCCGCGATGATGTATCAGGATCTGAGTAAGAATTATTGGTGGAGGCAGATGTAAAAGGATATTGTCGGATTTGTAGCTCGGTGTCTCAACTGTCATCAGGTCAAGTATGAGCACCAGAGACCAGGTCGATTGCATCAGAGGTTGGATATTCCGGAGTGGAAGTGGGATAGGATCACCATGGACTTTGTAGTTGGGCTCCCACGGGCTTCGAGGAAGTTCGATGCTATTTGGGTTATTGTGGATCGGCTGACCAAGTCCGCGCACTTCATTCTTGTTGGTACTACTTACTCTTCGGAGCGGTTAACTGAGATTTATATCGGGGAGATTGTTCGGTTGCATGGTGTTCCAATTTCCATCATTTCTGATAGGGGTACTCAATCCACATCGCAGTTTTGGAGGGTCGGGCAGCGGGAGTTGGGTATTGAGGTTGAGTTCATCACAACTTTTCATCCTCAGACGGACAGGCAGTCCAAGCACACTATTCATATATTGGAGGACATGTTGCGCGTTTGTGTTATTGATTTTGGGGGTTCAAGGGACCAGTTTTTGCCACTCGTGGAGTTTGCATATAATAATAGTTATCAGTCGAGTAGTTAGATGGCTCTGTACGAGGCTATATATGGGAGGAGGTGTAGATCTCCGGTTGGTTGGTTTGAGCCGGATGAGGCTAGACTGTTGAGTACAGATTTGGTACATAATGCTTTAGATAAGGTGAAGTTGATTCAGGAGCAGCTTCACACGACATAGTCTAGGTAGAAGAGTTATGCGGACAGGGAGGTCTGTGATGTATATTTCATGCTTGGGGAGAAGGTTCTACTGAAGGTGTCACCCATGAAGGGTGTTATTAGGTTTCGGAAGAGGGGCAAGTTGAGCCCCTGGTTTATTGGGCCTTTTGAGGTGCTTCGAAGGGTTGGGGAGGTGGCTTATAGACTTGTTTTGCCACCCAGCTTGTCGAGTGTGCATCGGGTATATCATGTTTCCATGCTTCGAAAGTATGTTGGTGACTCGTCCCATGTTTTTGACTTCAACATGGTTTAGTTAGAGAGGGATATGACTTATGATGTGGAGCCAGCAGTTATTTTGGGTCGGCATGTCCGAAAGTTAAGTCAAAGAATATAGCTTCAGTTAAGGTGAAGTGGAAAGGGAAGCCCGTGGAGGAGGCCACCTGGGAGACCGAGCGGGAGATGAGGAGCAGATATCCACACCTATTTGAGACTACAAGTATGTTTCTAGACTCGTTCGAGGACGAATGTTTGTTTAATAGGTGGAGAATGTAACGACCCGGCCAGTCGTTCTGAGAGTTTTAGCCTCGTTTCCCCCATTTCTACTTCATTTTTTATGGTTCAGCTATTTAATGTTATGCTGGGTTGGTTGGCTCGGGTTCAGAGTGATTGAGGAGAGAAATGAGACACTTAGTCGCGTAAGTTGGTTAATTGGTTGGAAAAGTCAAACGGAAGTTGAATTATAGGTAAATGATCTCGGAATTTGGGTTTTTATGGTTCGGATACCTTCGTTAAGTGATTTGGGACTTAGGAGCGTGTTCAGAATGTTATTCGGAGGTCCGTGGTAGAATTAAGCCTGAATTGGCGAAATTGGATTTTTGGCAGTTTCAGGTCGGCGGTGGAAAATTAGCTATCGGGGTCAGAATGGAATTCCGAAAGTTGGAATAGATTTGTAGTGTCGTTTGTGATGTGTGTGCAAAATATTAGGTCATGCAGACGTGGTTTTCTTAGTTTCAGCATCGTTGGCGACTTTCAGAAGTTTAGAAATCCTTAGGCTTGAATTTCGGGTAATTTGGTGTTTTGATGTTTTTTTGAGTGTTCCGAGGGTTCGAATAAGTTCGTGTGATGATATATGACGTGTTGGTATATTTGGTTGAGGCCCCGAGGGGATAGGGGTGATTTCGTGTCACGACCAAAACTGGAGGATCATGACTAGCACCCGGGCCATATTTGCCGAGCACCAACGTACATTTTATCTAGTCTTATTTATTATCTTTAAGGGATAACGAGATCAATAAAATAGTAGATATGGATCATGAACATACATCACATGGGATGACTAGATTGCTAAGAAACTACATAAAAGGTACGAGCTACAACGCTGCCATGAAAGACTATACAACAAAAATTAGCCAACAAGTCATACCAAACTATACATGAGTCGACATCTGTCTATGAGCTTCTAAAGAAGCATAAGTAATGCAACATAGCAGTAATAGGGCCCCGACATACCCATAACATCTATAACAAAATGCATACCAACACCACGGCAAGTCCGGAGAAGGGATCTCTCATATAACCGCTGAATAGGAAAGCCTACTATGGTGGGGGAGCTGCGTCTACCTGTCTATCAGGACCTGCAGCACGACATGCAGCGTCCACAAATAAAATGGACGTCAGTACGAATAAAGTACTAAATATGTAAGGCAGAAAAACATAAATAAGAACACTAATGTAAAGAGAGATGTAGGAGATACAACCTGTAGCATCTAAGTGCTTCTAAGAGACAGTAACATGAAATGCATAATACATATATACACATAATCTTTTAAAACCATACACCTTTGTGGGCATCATCATCATCATAGAACATTCGCCTCTGTGGGCATCATCATCATCATATCATATCCGGTCTCAAAGAGAACTCGATAAACCCAACAGATCAGTGGTTGCACAATAGGTGCCATACCCGGCCGACTATAGCGCGGCTCTGTGGAGTAAAATAGATACATATATATATAATGCATGCAGAACTCATTGGAATCATGTTCTGAACATTTCGGAGTGACGTAA
>MDKH01240357.1:0-29099 GCA_005239495.1 Nicotiana undulata | reverse complement strand
ACCCCCAACGATAAATATTGCAGTGACCTCACTGCACAATATCAAAATAAAAGATCAAAGTTTCAGGGTCTCCCTGAGGTCTGCATCAGACTAGTAGACTGTAGGAGAAGTGGCTCGTCAGAATGGCTGTGAGCTCTCGTTAGCCTCCTCGCCATCGCACCTGCGTTTGAGAGGCCCGCGCTTGCGTGACCCAAACCTGCTCAAATCAACTCCAAAAAAAAAAATATGAAACTTGGCAGATTGGTTAGAAATCATATAAGAAGCTATTCTAAAAAGAAAATTTTCAACGATGGGTTGCCTCCCACCAAGCGCCGCATTTAACGTCGTGGCACGACGCAAGTCAACTTTTACCACTTTTCTCGCCACTTTGACGATATGAACTGGGCACCTAGCTTGGAATCAAGCTTATGCCCACGGGCAGTGGGAGGTGGTAGAGAGATGACCGGACCAAGCCTTAAATTCTTCATTCTGCACTACTTGGCCCGTATGTGAGGGATGTCATTTTGTCTCCTTTGTTCTTCAAATTGCAAGATGTACGGCACGAAATTTTCCTCCTCGCAATACTCCAAGGACTCCTGTAGTTCAACTTCCGTTTCACCACATAATTCCAAAGTTGAGAAATGCTTGGAATGTGCCTTCAAACTCCCAACTTGCAATTTTTCTTCAATTTTGACATTCTCATTGTCCCCCGGAATTGAGTAAAACTCAACCAAATTTTCAATCACCACGGTTGACTCAAGTTCCATATTTTTGTTGGCATCCGAAATTTTCATGGAGTCGGTTGGCGGATGTTCAAGGCTTGATTCCTCAAAGTAACACTCATCCTCGCCCTCGGTTATGAACTCTTCTTGACTTTCATCCACACTTGCTACTTGAGATGCATGATGAGTTTCCATCAATGCTTGCAATTGATCCTCCAAAGTGCGGATGTGTTTGTCGTTCTGAGCTACATCACATTTCAAGCCTTCGAGCGCGAGGTTGTGCTTTTCCTCATTTTCCAGAATGGCCTCCAACATATACATTATCCTCTCATTTTGAGAATTTGAGAGTTCTTCTTGGTTTTGTTCAAGTGCCATGGATTCAACTTCTTGGCTATCACTCACCTCCAAGGCTTTTTGAGCCCTTGAAGCTTCAATCATTGCATCCATTTGTGAGTGTAGCCTTTCAAGTACCAAATCATTTTGGAGATTGGTCTCCAAAAGTTCCTCCAAGGCATGTTGCTCATGGTTTCCTTTTTCAAGTAGACATTCCAACATGAGCTTGAACTCTCCATTGCTATTATGCTCAAATTCCTCCACTTCATTGCCCCTAAAATTTCCATCACAAAAAGTAGATTCATCATAGTGGGGGCTCGGGGAAGGGACGGACAAATACAAACAATCATACACATGACCATTTTGGCCACCACACCTATCACAAATACTCCACTCATGGGTTTGAAATTGTGCGCACAAGTCATCCCCGGGAGAATTTAAACAATTTTGCCACGAGTGTGGTCCTCCACAATAAGGACAAGGGTCATCAAAATATGAACAACTCCAATCCGACCAATATTCATTATATGATGCCATATATAGATATATTTTATTTTTATATATATGAAAAATTAAGAAAATAAACAAGAAAAATTAATTACACAAATATTCACAAGTTTGGATCAAAGCACTCAAGCTTACTTCTCCAACAACCAATAACCTAAGTTACGCCTATTGTTCCCCGGCAACGGCGCCAAAATTTGATACGCTCAATTTACACCTTAAAAGAATGTAAGCGATCGTTGTCAAATATAGTAACCCAACAAGGTTGGGGTCGAATCCCACAGAGAACAATATGAGGGCGTTTAGGAATGCTAGAGAATTATCGCTTATCGCGCAGTGTTTTTAATGTAAACACATTTGTCGCACTCGTTGATTTTAAACCCACTTGCCAACATTGTTTGGTCAAATTTGCCAAGCCATTGTTTGGATGCTTGTTTAAGTCCATAAAGTGACTTAACAAGTTTTCACACTTTCTTTTCTTTACCAGGAACCACAAAACTCTCAGGTTGTTCCATGTAAATCTCTTCCTCCAATTCTCCATTTAAGAAGGTTGTTTTAACATCCATTTGATGGATTTCAAGACCATACACGGCCGCTAATGCCACTAACATCCTAATACATGTTATCCTTGTTAATGGTGAGTAAGTGTCAAAGTAATCAAGGCCTTGATTTTTCCTATAACCTTTGACAACAAGTCTTGCCTTATATTTGTCAATAGTGCCATCAGCTTTCATTTTCCGTTTAAAGATACATTTCGAACCTAAAGGCTTATTTCCAAGAGGAAGATCAACCAATTCCCATGTATGGTTATCCAAAATTGATTGAATCTCACTATTGGTTGCCTCTTTCCAAAACGCTGAATCAGAAGACGACATAGCTGCTTTAAAAGTTTGAGGTTGATTTTCAAGCAAGAATGTCACAAAATCTGGTCCAAAGGACGTAGATGTTCTTTGACGTTTGCTACGCCTTGGATCTTCTACACTTGGAGTATTTTTATTTGGTTCTTCCCGAGGTCGTTTAGGTCTTTCACTTAACAACTCACATTCAGTTTTATACGGATAAATGCTTTCAAAGAACTCAGTATTATCTGATTCTATTACCGTATTACATGAATCTGGGGATTATCGAATTTATGGACCAAAAACCGACATGCTTTACTGTTTGTAGCATATCCAATGAAAACGCAATCTACTATTTTTGGTCCAATTTTAACCCTTTTAGGTAAAGAAACTTGTACCTTTGCTAGACACCCCCACACTTTGAAATATTTCAAGTTGGGTTTTCTTTCTTTCCATTTATGGAATAGATTGCGTTTTGCTGTGGGGTACTCTGTTGAGTACTCGGTTAGCTGTAAGGATAACTTCCCCCCACAAACTTTGCGGTAATCCGGAACTTATTAATAAAGAATTTATCATTTCCTTTAATGTCCGATTTTTCCTTTCCGTTGGATTGAGGTGTGTAAGGTTTAGTAGTTTGATGGATAATTCCATATTCCGAACATATTTCTGCAAACGGAGATTCATATTCTCCACCTCTATCACTTCTAATCATTTTGATCTTTTTATTCAATTGATTCTCTACTTTATTCTTGTATTGCTTAAATGCTTCAATTGCTTCATCCTTACATTTAAGCAAATAAACATAACAATATCGAGTGCAATCGTCAATAAAAGTAATAAAATACTTTTTCCCACCTCGAGATGGTGTCGACTTCATATCGCAAATGTCAGTATGTAAGTCTAGAGGATTTGAATTCCTTTCAACAGACTTATAAGGATGTTTTACAAACTTAGATTCAACACATATTTGACATTTCGATTTATTACACTCGAATTTAGGCAATACTTCTAAATTAATTAACTTCCGCAAGGTTTTATAATTGACATGTCCTAAACGAATATGCCATAAATCATTTGACTCCAACAAATAAGAAGAAACTGAAAATTTATTCATACTGTCAATAACCATTACATTTAGTTTGAAAAGGCCCTCCGTGAGGTAGTTTTTTCAAAAATACATTTCATTCTTGCTTACAACAACTTTATCAGAAACAAATATACATTTGAATCCATTCTTCACAAGTAAAGAAGTAGAAACTAAATCTTCCTAATAGTAGGAACATGAAGAACGTTGTTGAGCGTTAACACCTTGTCGGAAGTCATCTTTAGGAATATCTTCCCATAACCTTCAATCTTGGATATTGAATTATTTCCCATGGAAATCTATTCTTCGAGACCAGCAGTAGAGTAAGTCGCAAATGTTTCTTTGACAGCACAAACATGTCGAGTAGCTCCAGAGCTAATCCACCACTCTTTCGGATTTTCAACTAAGTTGCATTCCGAAAGCATTGCACAAAGATCATCAATGTCATCATTCTTCTCCACTATGTTGGCCTGTCCCTTCTTCTTATCCTTTTTCGGGAGACAACAATCAGGAGATTTGTGACAAATTCTTCCACAATTGTGGCAGTTGCCCCTGAATTTCATTTTGTTCTGCTCCTTAGTCTGTCCAGAAGATCTCTTCCTCTTCTTACTTTTTGGAGCAGTCTCCTCAAAGATATTAGCTCCCATGATCGTTGAATTTCCACGAGACTTCTTCTCGGCTTTTTTGTTGTCTTTCTCAATCTTGAGACGAATCACAAGATCTTCCAACTTCATTTCTTTGCGCTTGTGCTTGATATAGTTCTTGAAATATCTCCACGAAGGAAACAACTTTTCAATCATTGCGCCACTTGAAATGCTTCATTCACGATCATACCTTCAGCAATAAGGTCGTGAAAAATAAGTTGAAGTTCCTGAACTTGGGTTCCCACAGTTTTGCTGTCTATCATTTTATAGTCTAGAAACTTGGAAACCACGAACTTCTTCAAGCATGCATCTTCTGTCTTGTACTTCTTTTCAAGTGCGTCCCATAATTCTTTCAAAGTATTCATCGGACTGTACACATTGTACAAGTCATCCTATAAAGCACTTAAAATATAGCCTTTGCAAAGAAAATCTGCCTGCTTCCATGCCTCAACAATCATGAATATTTTACAGTCTGACATGTCCGCAGCAGGCACTGGAGGCTCTTCACTAGTGAATTTCTGCATACCAAGTGTGGTAAGCTAGAAAAACACCCTTTGCTGCCATCCTTTAAAGTTGGCTCCAGAAAATTTCTCCGGCTTTTCTGCTGGTGGAACAACAGCCTGGCTTGAAGAGGCTATCGTCGTTGTCGTTGCCGCAACACTCGCAGAAGAATTTCTGTTATCATTTGCCATTTCTCACTATCAACAACAGAAGAGTTCATTCAATGGCAAAATCAGAACAGTAAACAATATTGTAATTAACAATAAACAGTAGGTATAATAAATTAAAACCAAAGTTTTTATATATACTGTTTCACAGAAAACGATGCAGTTTTTATGTTCTTCAAATCATTTTCTGAATTTCAAAACTCTGATGAAGTTTTTATATCTTCAAATCAGAATAATAAAATTCAGAAAGAGTAGAAAACCACACAAGTTTTAATCTCCACAAACAGAATACAGAATAATATAAATGTAATTTACTTAAGAATGTTATTAATCTGTATTGCTGTAAAATAAATAAAGCAGTAAACTTACTGAAAATACAGAAACAGAAAGTTACAAGAACTAAAACGTCAAAATATATTCTGAAAATAGTTTAGGAATAAACCGAGCCCACTGAATACACAGTGTATCCTTAAGGAAATTATTCCCCTCAAGTACCCGAGGTTTTGGAATATATCCTCCCAGGATAGAACCATTTAACTCACTGGAGTGTTGGTACCAAAAAACGCCGATGAACAACGAACCACTGGAATATTTTGTACAGAAGAAGATCCGGAAATTTAGTAAGTAAAAATTCTGGGATTCAAGGCATATTTATAGCCAATTTCGTACTGTTTCTGAAAAGGTTTTGCAACCTTTCAGAAAAGCCAGAAAAAAATAGGCCGGACCGGACCGGGTCGCGGGTCATTTCGGATTTGAATTTTCGTTAATTAATTTAATTAATTAATTAAATAATTTGAAAGGAATTTTGTCCAAAAAAATGAATAAATCAATCGTTGACCGAATCCGAATCCGAATCCGAGCCGAGCTAGCGACAATAACGGCGCGAGGCTTGCCTGCTTCTCAATTCTTTAAGAGCTAGAAGAAGAGCTTCTCTATATATACACATAGATTTTCTTTCCTTCTTCCAACGAGGGACAAAGTGCACTAATTCAAAATTTCACTTCCCTCCATTTCTTTTCCCATCATTTTCCATTCACTCTCTTTAAGCTACATCAAGATTAAAATTAAGATACACTAAGCTTAAAGACCAACACTCCACCACTTCATCATCGTCTGCGTCTATCTCGCCAGAGCTGTGCACTACTTCCATAGATTTATATGAACGTAGTGCTACTCGAAAATGTTCTTACCCGTTGAAATTTTACTATCGGTGATTTGTTTTGAAGAATTAGTGATAATAAATTGTGGTAGTTTGTTTTGAAGGTATCCGATTTCAATTTGTTGAGGCTTGATGGCTCTTTATTCTCTACATAGAATCTCTCTTGTAGTTCACATCTTTGGTTTCCCTAAGTGCTAGTATTAAGGTTACTTTTAGTACTTAACGGAAAACAATGGAAGACATTATACAATATCTAAGTGGAGAGTGAGTAATTTAATCCTCTCATCAGTTTTTTCAGTAGCGTGAACTCAAACTCCAGCAATCATTTCTGGAGTTTGAACTGAAAAAGTTTAAAATCCACTAATTGTTCTTGAAATTTTTAAATGTCAAACCCCAGTGTTCCATATTTTGTATGTGAGATATTTTTATTTCTATAATTATTTTGTAATTATATTTCAAATATAGACTAACCTCTATATATAATAAACGGGCTAAAAATGACTATTTTTAGTATTTCTCGTCGTTAATCATCCGGAAAAATAAGGGTGATTGATGGGAATGATCCTATAATAGGCTTTTCTTTAAATATTATTTTCATTTCTTGAATATATTTAAAAAAAAATAACCTCCGAACCCACGTAGCTCTTCAAGAATTTCTCTACCGGATCGGTAGAGTCTATATTATATTACTGTACTTATATTATTAATTGTTCATATACTCTACCTAGTAGGTAGATTTTAGGCTTGTTCAGTGATTCACCAAACTCTATGTGACGACCCGACCGATTGCCTTTAGAGTTATAGTCTCGATCCCTTATTTACTGCTTTTGCCGTATCTACTTCTGCTAATGTGATTTGCCGGGAGGTTTCATTTTAATTTTTGGAGTGTTTTGGGACACTTAGTCCCTAAACGGGAGCTTAAGCCTTAAGATTTGGACCGTGATCGGAACTGTATGAAGACGACTCCGGAATAGAATTCCGTCGAGTCCGTTACATAATTTTGGACTTAGGGACGTGCCCCGAATTGTGCTTTGGAGGTCTGTAGCTCGGATCGCATTTGTAACGACCCGACCGGTTGTTTTACGTTATAGGACCTCGTTCCCTTAAATGAGACTTTCCGTAGTGACTTTTTATGACCTGTGGGGACAGGTATTTCGGGATTCGGAAGAGTTTAGAGTAGTATAGGAACACTTAACTCCTTAAGGCTGGCCTTTAAAGCCAAGTTTGACTTCGGTCAACGTTTTGAGTAAACTATCTCGGAATCGAGTTTCGACGGTTTCGGTAGCTTCGTATAATGATTTCGGACTTGTGCGTATGTCCGGAATGGGTTTTGGATGACCCGGGAGTGTTCCGGCGCCAAATAGCGAGATAAGAGATACCTTAAGTTCAAATTGAGGTTTGGAACGTGCTTTTGTGTTATCGAGGTCCGAACATAATTCCGAGACAGGGAATAGTTCAGTTATGTCATTTATGACTTGCTTGCAAAATTTGGTGTCATTCCCAGTAGTATAGGTCGGTTCGGCGCATTGTTATCGAATTCAAGAACTTAAAGTTCTTAAGTTTAAGTCTAAGGATTTTGAGGTGTGATTTTGAGTTTTAGCGTTGTTTTGGGTGTTCTGAAAGCTCGAGCAAGTCCGTATTATAATTTGGACTTGTTGGTATATTTGGACCGGGGCTCGGGTGGTCCCAGATGTCGTTCGGGCATCAAACGAGGCTAAAAACCAGCAGCTATAACTGCTGGTGTCCCAGGTCTTGTGTAACCGCACATGCGGTTGCCCAGTCACAGGTGAGAGACCGTTCCTAAGGTCCTTGCCTCGCAGGTGCGGCTTCAAGTGAGGCTGCCCATTTCTCGCAGGTGCGAGCCCAGACCCCCTTGTCCTATTCCGCAGGTGCGAGTTTTCCCTCGCAGATGCGAGACCGCATGTGCGGTATCCCTGTAGGGAGTGAGTTCTTTAAAAACACGAGAAATAATCATTTTCACCCTATTTCATCCCCCATAGTCGACCTTGAGAGCTTGGAAAAGAGCAAAACGACTTAGCTACTAAAAGGTAAGTGATTTCTACTCTAATGTTAGTTTAATACATGAATTCCTAGGTAAATTAATCTCCTAATTAGTGAAAACCAAGGGTTTAGATAAAAACCTAGGGCTTTAAGAAATCTAGAGGATTACCCACTAATTAGCTATGGAATCATACAAAAATCATATATTAATGATCCTTAGGTTATGGGTAAGTGTTTCCTTCGAGAATTTTCGAAATCAGAGCATGTGGGCCCGGGGTGTATTTTGGGATTTTTCAAAGTAGGTTGAAATAACTACTTAATTAGGTAAATATCATACTTTTGAGCCTAGATTAATTCATGTATACCATATTTAACTAGTTTCGAGTCCTTGGTAGCCGAGTTTGGAGTTTCGGGCTCGTTCTTGACCCGGAAAGTAGGCTCGACACGAGGTGAGTCTCCTTTCTGACATTGTAAGAGAGAATTGTCTCTATAGGTGATTATAAATAATTTCATGTCCATATTTGCCAGGGCTACGCACGCACGAAATGACGAGAGTCCGTGCGTAGCGACTATCATGTTATGTTGGGTAGTTTTAGGACTCACAAACATGCTTTTATGAACTTTATAGGTGACTTTAAATGTATTTTTGAGCTGCTTAGTATCCTTGAATTGGTATGAAAATATTTAGGAAGTTACATTCAAATTTACATTGCTTAAGTTCTTGTCTTCAAGTATAATCTCTGTTAAATCCCTGGATTCTTGATAATTCTGAGTATGTATACGGGCACCCGCATCGCATGTATGATTCGCGAGTGGGATAGCCCTATCATTATGTCAACCACGTCGCATGTTCGATTCGCGAGCGGGGTAATACATGCATCTATGGTTTGAGCCGTTCGACCCTCGACAGTGCACATTTATTTTCGCGGCGCTTCGGCCGTACGCTTTCGGCATACTATGTGCTATATATTTGACTGGGAGTTTTGTGATACTTGTATAAATTGATTCATGTGAAAAAGAGCTTTGGTATATTATGTGTTAGTAAAATTTGACATGCAAAGGTAATTTTCAAATTTATACTTGATATTTCATGTCTTTGTGATTACTACCACTGCCATTCTGGCCTGGCCTTTAATTTATTATATTATCTAGTTTTGACCCTAGTAAGTATCACGTCGACCTCTCGTTACTACTTCTTTGAGATTAGACGGGATACTCACTGGGTAGATATTTTTTTATGTACTCATGCTACGCTTCTGTACTTAATTATACAGGTTCTGAGGCAGGTGCATCTGGGTATTTGTCCGGAGTTCGTCCCTGACCTACAGTTGGTGTGGACTTCTCGGTGAGCTGCTCTCCTTGACGCTTTTCTCTGGCAGCACCTTGGAGTTCCTCTTTTTTTTTTGCTATGTCTGTTTATATTTCATCAGACAGTAGGGCAGACTTGTATTTTTTTTTGGATACTGATTTCTATTAGATGCCCGTAGACTCGTGACGCCAGTTCCTGGCATACTCACATAGTGGATATTATATTCTTTTGGGTTGTAGTTATTGGTGGTGATTAATTAAATTATTTCTCCCTTTATAGTTGTTTAAATCATTTGTTTATCTCGTAATTAAGTCCTAAAATTTCACAAGTAGTGGAAAATGTTTGATAAACTAAAAGGGAATCACTAGTAATTATGGTTGGCTTGCCTAACATCGTAGTTGGGATCCATCGCGACCTAAACTAGGATTTGGGTCGTGACAACATGGTATCGGAGCTCGTTCACGTAGGTCTCACAAGTCACAGGCAAACCCATTAGAGTCTTGCGGATCGGTACGAAGACGTCTGTACTTATCTTCAGGAGGCTATAGGGTGTTAGGAAATCTGAACGTGCAATTGGTAGTATAATGAATCTCACCCTTCTATTCTCTCACACATGGTGAGGACGCGCGTATCCGATGTTCTAGACCCGGGAGAGGCTGCTACCCCCGTTATCCGAGGTCGTGGCAGAGGCCGAGGGAGGGCACCGACCCGAGGTAGGGGTCAAGGGCGTCCCAGAGCTGTTCTAGTAGCACACCCAGCAGAGGATCCTATCAAAGAGGAGCAGGGCGAAGTTCCCCTAGCAGAGCCTGGCCTAGTGGACTTTATGACGGCGCCAGGCTTCTAGGAGGTCATGGGCCGTATGATGAGATTCATGGATACTGTGACGCAGGTTGATTTATTTCTAGTGGATCCTGCCATATCTCAGGCGGGAGGGGGAGTCCAGACCCCTACTACCCAGGCCACAGGATATGCAACAACAGTATATCAGACCCCGGGTACACTGCCTGTGGGTGGGGCCCAGCTTGTAGTAGCAGCACCTGAGCTCAGACCAGCTGCGGACAGCGATCCGCATAAGTTATTGGATAGATGGACCAGATTTCACCCTCCTGTCTTCGTAGGTGGCGTGGCGAGGATGCCCAGGACTTCATTGATAGGTGTAGGGACAGACTACATGAGGATATTGGATTCCCATGGAGTTGACTTCACTACCTTCCAGTTAGAGGGCAGGGCCCGCAGGTGGTGGCAGTCCTACATCCTTGGTTGACCGGCAGGTTCCTCTACCATCACTTGGGAGCAGTTCACTCAGTTGTTCCTGGACAGATATATTCCACCCTCCGAGAGGGAAGATCTGCGGTATCAGTTTGAGCAGCTGGAGTATAGACAGATGTCGGTGACAGACTACGAGGCCAGGTTTTCTGAGTTGTCTCGTCATGCCCTTATGATACTTCCTATTGATGCTGAGAGAGTGAAGAGATTTCAAGCTGGGCTACACTCAGATATTAGGGCCAACATGGCCCGAGAGGTGTAGATGGTAACTCTCTATCAGCTTGTGGTCGAGATAGCTCGACGGATTGAGGGTTATCGATCGAGGGGCATAGAGCAGGATAAGAGAGATAGATTTTCTGGAGATTTCAGAGGTGCCCCAACCAGGGGTAGAGGTCAGTTCGGTAGGGGACAACCTAAGAGGCCTCCATATTTAGCTCCTCCACCACCTCCCCGTGGTGTCCCAGTGAGGCCCTATTTCAGCGCCATGCCGGAGAGTTCTTACCGCCCACCAGCCATTCAGGGTTGCTCTGGCGGGTATTCCGGTCATCAGGGGTCTTCTAGTCCTTACTTCAGTGCCATGCCACAGAGTTCTCATCGTCCCCTAGCTATCCAGGGTTCTTCATCTTCAGGGCAGTAGGTTATGGTACCGAGGGGATGTTATGAGTATGGGGATCCATGCCATATCAGGAGGACCTGTCCCAGGCTTATGGTCAAGCCGTTCAACAGAGTTATCAGCCTACATTCTCAGCACCGGCGGTTCGTCGCCCCAAAGGTGGAGGACAGACTGGTAGAGGTCATCCCAGGGGTGGAGGCCAGGAAGGGGGAGCTCAGCTGGCTCCTATTCACTCTAGCGGAGGTAATTCATCCGGTGCTCCAGCCAGGTTCTATGCTATTCCGGCCTGATCAGATGCAGTGGCCTCAGATGCTGTGATCACAGGTACTATTTCAGTATGTGGTAGAGAGGCATCGGTGTTATTTGACCTAGGATCCACTTATTCATATGTATCAGCCTTATTTGTTTGTTTCCTGGATGTTCCTCGCAAGTCCTTGGGTACTCCTATTTATGTGTCCACTCCCATGGGCGATTCTATGGTGGTAGACAGGATTTATCAATCCTGTGTAATTACATTTTTTGGGTTCGAGACTAGAGAGGATCTCCTATTACTCGATATGGTTGATTTCGAGATTATCCTGGGCCTGGACTGGCTATCTCCCTATCATGCCGTCCTATATTGCCATGCCAAGATAGTTACTCTAGCCATGCCCGAGTTGCCCAGGCTAGAGTGGGGAGGTTCCTCAGTTAGTGCAGCAGTCGAGTTATTTTTTCCCTGAAGGCTCGGCATATGCTCAAGAAGGGTTGTCTGGCCTATCTTGCTTATGTGTGGGACACCACCACCAAGTCTCCGATGATTGATTTAGTGCTAGTAGTTCGAGAGTTTGCTGATGTGTTTCCTGCAGACCTTCCTGGCATGCCTCCAGATCGTAATATCGATTTCTGTATTGATTTAGCCCCAGGCACCCAGCCTATTTCTATTCCCCCGTACCGTATAGCTCCGCAATAATTTAAGGAATTGAAAGAGCAACTTGAGGAGTTGTTGGCTAAGGGATCTATCAGGCCGAGTGTATATCCGTGGGGTGCTCCAGTACTATTTGTGAAGAAGAAAGATGGGTCCATGCGGATGTGTATTGACTACTGCCAGTTGAACAAGGTCACCATTAAGAATAAGTATCCATTGCCGCGTATCGATGATTTGTTTGACCAGTTGCAGGGTGCTCAGTTGTTTTCGAAGATCGACTTGAGATCGGGGTACCACCTGCTAAAGATTCGGGACTCAGATGTTCCAAAGACTGCTTTTTGTACGAGATATGGCCATTATGAGTTCCTGGTGATGTCCTTTGGCTTGACTAATGCCCCTGCAACATTTATGAACTTGATGAACAGGGTGTTCAGGCCGTATATTGATCCTTTCGTCATTGTCTTTATTGATGACATTCTGATTTACACACGTAGCCTGGGCGAGCACGAGCAACATTTGAGGGTTGTGCTCTAGACTTTACGAGAACAGAAGCTATATGCTAAGTTCTCCAAGTGTGAGTTTTGGTTGGATTCTGTGGCATTCTTGGGACATTTGGTATCCGGAGAGGGTATCAAGGTTGATCCTAAGAAGATTGAGGCAGTTCGGAGTTGGCCACGTTTTACTTCAGCTACAGAGATCAAGAGTTTCTTAGGGCTAGCAGGCTACTATCGGCCATTTGTGGAGGGCTTTTCATCCATTGCAGCCCCACTGACTAGATTGACTCAGAAGAATGCCCCGTTCCGATAGTCCGACGAGTGTGAGGCGAGCTTTCAGAAGCTCAAGACAGCATTGACCTCAGCACCAGTTCTAGTGTTGCCTTCCAGTTCTGGGATGTATACAGTATATTGTGACGCTTCACGCGTTGGTTTGGGATGTGTGTTGATGCAGGAAGGGAGAGTTATTGCTTATGCTTCGCGCTAGCTGAAGGTTCATGAGAAGAATTACCCTGTGCACGACATAGAGTTGGCGGCGATTGTTCATGCTATTAAGATTTGGAGGCACTACTTGTATGGGGTGTCTTGTGAGGTTTATACAGACCATCGCAGCTTGCAGCACTTGTTCAAGCAGAAGGATATTAATTTGAGGCAGTGCAGGTGGCTTGAGTTGTTGAAAGATTATGACATCACCATTCTTTATTATCCGGGCAAGGAAAATGTGGTAGCAGATGCCTTGAGCAAGAAGGCGGGGAGTATGGGTAGTTTGGCTTATATTGCAGCAGAGGAGAGACCTATAGCCTTGGACATTCAGTCCTTGGCTAATCGCCTGGTGAGATTGGAACTTTCAGAGCCCCGTCGAGTGTTTGCCTACGTGATGGCTCAGTCTTCGTTATTGGGTAAGATTAAGGCCCGACAGTTTGATGATCTGTGCTTGGAGCTACGGGAGACGGTGATTCAGGGTGGTGCCAAGGAGGTTACTATGGGTGAGAATGTTGTTCTAAGACTTCAGGGTTGTTTGTGTGTTCCTAATGTTGATGGCCTGAGGGAAAGGATTCTAGAGGAGGCTCACAGTTCACGATATTCTGTTCATACTGGTGCTACTAAGATGTATCGTAACTTGAAGCAACATTTCTGGTAGAGGCGGATGAAGAAAGACATAGTGGAGTATGTGGCTAGATGTCTTAATTGCTAGAAGGTCAAGTATGAGCACCAGAGGCTAGGAGGCTTACTTCAGCAGATGCCCATTCTTGAGTGGAAGTGGGAGCGCATCACTATGGACTTCGTGGTTGGGTTGCCTCGGACAGTGCGGAAGGTTGACGCGGTTTGGGTCATTGTCGACAGGTTGACCAAATCGGCGTATTTCATTCTGGTGTCTACTACTTATAAGTCTGAGAGGTTAGCCTAGATCTACATTCGGGAGACAGTTCGACTGTAAGGTGTGCCAGTGTCCATTATATCAGATCGAGGTCCTCAGTTCACCTTGCATTTCTGGAGAGCATTGCATAGTGAGTTGGGTACCCAGATAGATCTCAGCACAACATTTCACCCTTAGACTGATGGTCAGTCGAAGCGGACAGTTCAGATATTGGAGGACATGCTCAGGGCATGTATGATTGACTTCGGAGGTCAGTGGGACCAGTTCTTGCCTTTGGCCAAGTTTGCTTACAATAATAGTTATCAGTCCAGCATCGAGATGGCTCCATTTGAGGCTTTGTATGGCCGACGATGTCGTTCTCCAATCGGGTGGTTTGAGCCTGGCGAGGCTAAGTTATATGGCACCGACCTGGTGAGGGATGCTTTAGAGAAAGTTAAGTTGATTCAGGAGCGGCTTCGCACAGCACAGTCCAAACAGAAGAGTTACACGGATAAGAAGGCGAGTGACGTATCATTTATGGAGGGAGACAAGGTCCTATTGAAAGTCTCGTTGATGAAGGGCATTATGAGGCTTGGGAAGAAGGGCAAGATGAGCCCGAGGTTTATAGGTCCTTTCGAGGTGTTGAGGCGAGTTGGAGAGGTTGCTTATGAGCTTGCCTTACCTCCCAATTTTTCGGGAGTTCATCCGGTCTTTCATGTATCCATGCTCTGGAGGTACAACGCCGACTTCTCTCACGTGGTGGATTTCAACACCATTCAGCTGGATGAGAGGTTGGGCTACGAGGAGGAGCCAATTGCCATTATTGATAGGCAGGATCGCCAATTGAGGTCCAAGAGATTTTCGGCAATAAAGGTCCAGTGGAGGGGCCAACCAGTCGAGGAGGCGACTTGGTAGTCCGAGAAGGACATGCGGGGCAGATATCCACACTTATTCAGCACTTCAGGTATGATTCTAGACCCGTTCGAGGACGAACATTTGTTTAAGAGGTGGAGTTTGTAACGACCCGACCAGTCGTTTTACGTTATAGGACCCTGTTCCCAAAATGAGACTTCCCATAGTGACTTTTTATGATTTATGACCTGTGGGGACGGGTGGTTCGGGATTCAGAAGAGTTTAGAATAGTATAGGAACACTTAGCTCCTTAAAGCTGGCCTTTAAGGCCTAGTTTGACTTCGGTCAACGTTTTGAGTAAACGACCTCGAAATCGAGTTTCGACGGTTCCAGTAGCTTCGTATGATGATTTCGGACTTGTGCATATGTTTGGAATGGGTTTTGGATGACCCGGGAGCGTTTCGGTGCCAAATAGCGAGATAAGAGTTTCCTTAAGTTCAAATTGAGGTTTGGAACGTGTTTTTGTGTTATCGAGGTCTGAACAGAATTCCGAGATCGGGAATAGTTCCATTATGTCATTTATGACTTGCTTACAAAATTTGGGGTCATTCCGAGTAGTATAGGTTGGTTCGGCGCATTGTTATCGAATTCAAGAATTTAAAGTTCTTAACTTTGAGTCTAGGGGTTTTGAGGTGTGATTTTGAGTTTTAGCGTTGTTTTGGGTGTTCTGAAGGCTCGAGCAAGTCCGCATTATGATTTTGGACTTATTGGTATATTTGGACAGGGGCTCAGGTTGGCCCAAATGTCGTTCGGGCATCAAACGAGGCTAAAAACCAGCAGCTATAGCTGCTGGTGCACCAGATCTGGTGTAACCACACCTGCGGTTGCGCAGTCACCGGTGTGAGACCGCTCCTGAGGTCTTTGCCTCGCAGGTGCGGCTTCAAGTGACGCTGCCCATTTCTCGCAGGTGCGGATAGAAATCCGCAGGAGCGGATAAAAATCTGCAGGAGCGGAGCTGCAGGTGCGAGCCCAGACCCCCTTGTCCAATTCCGCAGGTGCGAGTTTTCCCTCGCAGATGCGAGACCGCAGGTGTGGCCCTTGAGCCGCAGGTGTGGGATCCCTGTAGGCAGTGAGTTCTTTAAAAACACGGGACAAAATCATTTTCACCCCATTTCTTCCCCCATAGTCGACCTTGAGATCTTGGAAAAGAGCCAAACGACTTAGCTACTAAAAGGTAAGTGATTTCTACTTTAATTATAGTTTAATACATGAATTCCTAGGTAAATTAACCTCCTAATTAGTGAAAATCAAGGGTTAGGATAAAAACCTAGGTTTTTATGAAATCTAGAGAATTACCCACTAATTAGCTATGGAATCATATAAAAATCATATATTAATGATCCTTAGGTTATGGGTAAGTGTTTCCTTCGAGAATTTCCGAAATCCGAGCATGTGGGCCCGGGGTGTATTTTGGGATTTTTCAAAGTAGGTTGAAATAACTACTTAATTAGGTAAATTTCATACTTTTGAGCATAAATTAATTCATGTATACCATATTTGACTAGTTTCGAGTCCTTGGGAGCTGAGTTTGGAGTTTCGGGCGCGTTCTTGAGCAGGAAAGTAGGCTCGGCACAAGGTGAGTCTCCTTTCTAACCTTGTAAGAGGTAATTGTCTCTATAGGTGATTATAAATAATTGCACGTCCATATTTCCAGGGGCTACGCACGCACGAAGTGACGAGAGTCCGTGCATAGCGACTATCATGTTATGTTGGGTAGTTTTAGGACTCACAAACATGCTTTTATGTGCTTTATAGGTGACTTTAAATGTATTTTTGAGATGCTTAGTATCCTTTAATTGGTATGAAAATATTTAGGAAGTGACATTCAAAATTACATTGCTTAAGTTCTTGTCTTCAAGTATAATCTCTACTAAATCCCTAGATTCTTGATATGTGTATGTACACGGGCACCCACGTCGCATGTATGATTCGCGAGCGGGATAGCCCTATCATTATGTCAACTGCGTTGCATGTTCGATTCGCGAGCGGAGTAATACATGCATCTATGGTTCGAGCCGTTCGACCCTCGACAATGCACATTTATTTTCGCGATGCTTCAGCCGTACGCTTTCGGCATACTATGTGCTATATATTTGACTGGGAGATTCGTGATACTTGTATAAATTGATTCATGTTAAAAGGAGATTTGGTATATTATGTGTTAGTAAAATTTGACATGCAAAGGTAATTTTCAAATTTATACTTGATATTTCATGTCCTTGTGATTACTACGACTGCTATTCTGGCCTGGCCTTTAATTTATTATATTATCTAGTTTTAACCCTAGTAAGTATCACGTCGACCTCTCGTCACTACTTCTTCGAGAATGGACGGGATACTCACTGGGTAGATATTTTTTTATGTACTCACGCTACGCTTCTGTACTTAATTGTATAGGTTCTGAGGCAGGTGCATCTGGGTATTTGTCCGGAGTTCGTCCCTGACCTACAGTTGGTGTGGACTTCTCGGTGAGCTGCTCTCCTTGACGCTTTTCTCTTGCAGCACCTTGGAGTTCCTCTTTTTTTTTGCTATGTCTGTTTATATTTCATCAGACAGTAGGGAAGACTTGCATTTTCTTTTGGATACTCATTTCTATTAGATGCCCGTAGACTCGTGATGCCAGTTCCTGGCATACCCACGTAGTGGATATTATATTCTTTTGGGTTGTAATTGTTGGTGGTGATTAATGAAATTATTTCTCCCTTTATAGTTGTTTAAATCACTTGTTATCTCGTAATTAAGCCCTAAAATTTCACAAGTGTTGGAAAATGTTTGATAAACTAAAAGGGAATCACTAGTAATTAAGGTTGGCTTTCCCGACATCGGAGTTGGACACATCGCGACCTAAACTAGGATTTGGGTCGTGACATTATTTTATCCCAAATTGACAAACTTCGATGAAATTCATTTTCTTCGTTTTGCTTACCCACTCACCTTCACGAATTTACTCATCACTTGTTTGAAATAGCATAATGCTTATAATCTCATTCCCGAACTTACGTCGATTAACTTACGATGGAACTTTAATATACGAAATTACGGGATGTAACATCTCATTTCCGATCATTCATCAATTTACTTATAGCACACTTTTACGTACGAAAACATGAGGTGTAACATCATCCCCTTCTTTAGAACATTCGTCTTCGAATGTTGACTGACGCGCTTATTATTATCATAACCTATAGCTCTTGCGAATACTTTAGTACTCTCCTTGCTATCTAGGCAATTGTTCTGTGAATAAATTAAGTCCAGGGCATTCCCCCCTTTAGGCCTCTTTCTCACAACACGACTTATGGTCGGGATTCTTCCAATCTCGTAACTGTTGCTACCTTCTGCCATGGACTTTTTCCTTGCATTTGCACCTATGCGACTATTCTCTCCGTCTTTTAGCCAATATCTAGACCTCACTTTGTGAATCATATGCACAACTATGACAAGTTGTATACTCTTCGCTCGATACTTTGTTGAACTCACAAATATTGCTATATCTTATTTCATAGACCCCATTATCCATCTGTATTATTTTATTGCATATAGGTAGGTCATACTGTACCATAACTCTTACTTTGATTTATCGTTGCTGAGGTCTGCTACCAAACTCTTGGTTACTCTCGTTGCTTATCCTATATGTTTAAATCTTCTTTAATGCTTCTCTATTATTGTTCATCTTAAGAATTATAGCCTATTCTCATCTCATACTTTGTAACTTTTATCTATCCATTGTTGATTCACCTCAATGTTGATCTTCAATCTACTACTGATAACTTGAAACTCTCTTAAGTAATACATTGTCACCATGGCTTACGTTTCATCGGAGAATATCTGAAGTGGCTTTTCTAATCTACCTATGGGTGATACTATATTTCAATAACCATATCTCTTAGCATCCCAACGTGACTCAACTTGTGGGGGAGGGGGGGTATTCTTATCCCATGCCGTCCATGAAATCTTTTCTTCTTCTTTTTTTCCTTCAAATCATTACTCAATCGAAAGCCCAAATGTCATCCTTATCTGTCACAATTACACCCTCATTCTATTACTAGGGCATCTTTCCATCTCTTCTAAATGCTACTAGTCTTAGACTCTATTGAGTTCATTCAGGCTATACCGAGCTTTCTATAATTTAGAGAAACCATCAACTCTCTTGTTTTCATGGGTTCAAATCTTGAGTACTTATCCATTCTCGTCGCCTTCTCACTCGCCCTTTCTTATCCGTACTCATGTTTTCCTAAAACATTGTATCTCTACCATACTTTAGCTTGCGAACGATTTCCTTATGTTATTCTGGAACATCAAGCTAGACATTACACGGTCCCTAACTATTCTTTACTCTCTTAACTAGACCTCTCAATATCTAGAAACCATAGGCTGGGGAGATGTGCCACCAATGATGCTGCTATCATTCCTGGATACTGAATCCCAAGGCTTTTAGCCCTATATCTGAAGTATAGATTATTCAAAACCTTCTACAACTCAGTATCTCGTATGTTGTAATTATTGAATTCTATTATTCGGCTGCATATTTACTTTGGGACTACGGAACGGTATTCGAGGATATCCCCTTGTTCTTCATATTTACTTTGGGACTACGGAACAGTATTCTGGGATATCTCCTTGTCTTCCATATTTACTTTGGGACTACGAAACGGTATTCTGGGAGATCCCCCTACACATTTACGTTTAGGACTACGAGACGGTATCTCGGGAGATCCCTTGTGGCATTTCTGTGTGTTGAGCTGTTATCCTTCTACGATTTATTCATTGTTCAATTTCAGTACTTATTTTATTGCGATGTTACATTCTTGCCTTGATTTATTACTTATATACCAGTAGAGCCATGACTTGACCTCGTCACTACTCGATCGAGGCTAGTCTTGGCACTTACTAGGTACCATTATGGTGTACTCACGCCCTTTCCTACACATGTTTTTGTTCGTGTGCAAATACAGGTTCTTCTTACCTGCCTCGTTCATAGTTGCAGTCACTGCCGCTGGAGACATCAAGGTACATCTACCTACGCCCGCAAATCCTCGGAGTCTCCCTCTATCCCCTTATGTTCACTTTTCCCTCTTTCTATAGAAAATAATGTATAGAACATTTAGGACTTCTTAGTATCTTGTGACTTACGGTGTTCCGTGTCTTCGAAGTGTTTTTGTACATTTCAAACGTTGATAATTGTATTTGCCGAGCGGCATTTAGTTGCTTATTTAGATTATTGTTGTTGTTAGTTGTTAATATTCATGCTTTCATTTCATTTTGGCAAAGTGTTAGGCTTACCTAGTCGTAGAGACTAGGCGCCGTCATGACAGTTCACGGAGGGAAAATTTGGGTCATGACAATTGGTATCAGAGCTTTAGGTTCATAGGTATCGTGAGTCACAAGCCAGTTTATTAGAGTCTCGTGGATCGGTATAGACACGTCTGTACTTATCTTCTGGAGGCTATGAAACTGTTAGGAACAATCACACTTCTTTGATTTTCTTTGTCGTGTGAGTTATTGGCACCAAATTCTAAAATTCTCTATTCTATTCTTTCTCACAGATGGTGAGAACCCGTATCGGGAGATCTGATGACCAGGCACTCGAGCCCCTTGCTAGAGCCGCTAGACGTCAGTGCCAAAGTAGAGGACGACCGCACGGTGCAGCCAAAGCACCAATGCGAGCTGTGATAGAGGAGCCCCCAGCAGCTCCAGCTGGAGGGCAGGCATCGGAGGTTCCTATTGCTGCACCAGCCCTCTAGGAGAATCTAGCCCAATTCATGAGCATGTTCAACATATTAGCTTCGGCTGGATTGATACCATTAGCTCCCGCCACATCTTAGGTTGGGGAATGGGCACAGATTCCCGCAACCCGCACTCCTGAATAGATAGTCTAGGTTGACAAGCCCTAGAGTTTATTCCTATGCCGTCGGTGTCTCCCGTTCAGTATGTGACTAGGAAAGCCGCTTCTGAGGCAGAGCAACTTATACTTGAGAGGTACAAGAAGTACCACCTACCTACCTTCAGCGGATTAGCTTCGAGGATGATCATGGTTTTCTAGAGGAGTGTCATCGTATTCTCTGTGCTATGGGCGTAGCGGAGATGAGTGGGGTTTCTTTTACCACTTTCCATCTTAGAGGAGCAGCCTATCTTTGGTGGCGTGCTTATGAGCTGAGTAGCCCGGACGAGGCAGCCTCACTCACATGGACTCAGTTCTTAGATATGTTTTTTGCGAGATAATGTCCCTCAGAGCCTCAGGAATGCTTGGCGCACGGAGTTTGAGCAGCTACGCAAGGGTTCTATGACTGTGTATGAGTATGCAGTCTGTTTCAGTGTGTTGGCCCGACGTGCACCGGACTTGGTCGCCACCGTTCAGGAGAGGGTCCGTCGCTTTATCGAGGGATACTACCCCAACATCAGATTTAATATGGCTAAGGAGTTGGAGATGGACATCTCTTATTAGCAGGTTGTGAGTATTACCAGGAGTTTGGAGGGCATGCTAGCCTAGGACAAAGACGAGAGAGAGGCCAAGAGGTCCCGAGAGACTGATTATTATTCTGGAGCTCGTGCCCCAGCAACTCGCCATAGTAGGGGTTTTGTGATTCGCCCCGTTCATTCATCTCTTCCGGCCGCCAGCGTTGTTCCAGCCCCTTCTAGGCCTCAGGAGCCTTATTATGCACTACCCGTATCTAGTGCGTCTCCTGCTCGAGGTGCTATTAGCGGCCAGTCCAGTAGACCTGGCCCGAGCCAGTCACAATATTCACGTCCTCCTAGGGGTTGTCTTAAGTATGGATACTCGCCATATGGTGAGGGATTACCCCAAATTTAGGAGGGGTGAACCTCCACAGGCTTATCATCCCCCATGTGCTCCACTCGGTCCTCCAACCATGCTTTCATCACCAGCTACCGCCCCACCTGCTTAGCCAGCTTGAGGTGGAGGTCGGGGAGGTCAAGGTCGCCCTAAAGGGGGAGGACATGCCAGATATTATACTCTTCTGGCTTGTTTAGAGGCAGTTGCTTCCGATTCTATCATCACATGTATTGTTCCAGTCTGTCATAGAGATGAGTCAGTATTATTTAACCCAGGCTCTACGTATTCATATGTGTCCTTTTATTTCTATCTACATTTGGGCGTATCTCGGGATTCTTTGAGTTCCCATGTTTATGTGTCTACTCCTGTGGGAGATTCTCTTCTTGTGGATAGCGTATATCGATCGTGTTTGATTCCTCTTAGTGGTTTTGAGACCAGAGCCGATTTATTATTACTCAACATGGTGGATTTTGATGTTATCTTGGGCATGGACTGGTTGTCGCCCCATTATGCTATTCTTGATTGTCACGCTAAGACCGTGACACTGTCTATGCTAGGCTTACCGTGATTATAGTGGAGGGGTACCTTAGAGTATACACCCCGCATGGTTATTTCATTTCTTAAGGTCAACAAATGGTTAAGAAGGGGTGTGGTGTGTATCTAGATTATATGAGAGATGGCAGTATTGATATCCTTACAGGTGAGTAATTTCCAATAGTGAGGGATTTCCCATATGTGTTTCCCGCTGATCTTTCGTGCATGCCGCCCGGCAGAGATATTGATTTTGGCATTGGTTTGTTGCTGGGAACTCATCCCATCTCTATTCCTCTATACTGTATGTCTCCTCTTGAGTTAGAAGAGTTGAAGGAACAGTTGCAAGAGTTGCTTGATAAGGGCTTCATTCGGCCCAGTGTGTCACCTTGGAGGTGCTCTAGTCTTGTTTGTGAAGAAAAGAGATGGTTCTATGCGTATTTGTACTGCTTATCGCCAGCTGAACAAAATAACAGTGAAGAACAGATATCCATTGCCTCGTATTGATGACTTATTTGATCAGTTAAAGGGTGTCAGGGTGTTTTCCAAGATTGAATTGCGTTTAGGCTATCATCACTTGAATATTCGGGAGCCAGATATCCCGAAGACTACCTTCAGGACCCGATATGGTCTCTATGAGTTTCTTGTCATGTCTTTTGGGATGACCAATGCCCCAGCAACCTTTATGCATTTGTTGCACAATGTGCTCTGGCCTTATCTTGACTCCTTCGTCATTGTGTTTATCGAGGATATTCTGGTGTACTTCAGGACTTAGGAGGATCATGAGCATCACATGAGGATTGTGCTTCATACTTTGAGGGAAAAGAAGTTGTATGCAAAATTTTCTAAGTGTCATTGTTGGCTAGACTCGGTGGCATTTTGGTTCATGTAGTATCGAGTGATGGGATCAAGGTGAATCCAAAGAAGGTGGAAGCAGTGCAGAGTTGGCCCAGAACATCATCAGCCACGGCGATTCGCAATTTTTTGTGTTTGGCGGGGTATTACCGTTGTTTTGTAGAGGGATTCTCATCTATTGCTACACCTATGACCAGGCTGACCCAAAAGGATGCTACGTTCAGGTGGATACAGGAGTGTGAGGAGAGCTTTCAGAAACTCAAGACGACTTTGACTACAGTCCCAGATTTGGTATTGCCTACAGGTTTGGGGTCTTACACTGTATATTATGACGCGTCGTGGATTGGTCTTGGCGTAGTGTTAATGCAGAATGGTAGGGTTATTGCCTACGAATCCAGATAGTTGAAGGTGCATGAGAAGAACTATCTTGTCCACGACCGTGAGTTAGCAGCCATTGTTCACACCCTGAAGATTTAGCGGCACTATTTGTGTGGTGTTCCTTGTGAGATCTACACCGATCATCGGAGTTTGCAGCATTTGTTCAAGCAAAAGGATCTCAACTTGCGTCAGTGGAGTTGGTTGGAGCTACTTAAGGACTATGATATCACCATTTTGTACCACCCGGGGAAGGCCAATGTGGTGGCCGTTGGGCGGATAGTTTGGGGAGTTTGTGACTCACGAGACCATTATCATTGGATGTTTAGTCCTTAGCTGGACATCTTGTCAGATTGGATATTTCGGAGCCGAGTCGGGTATTGGCTTGTTTGGTCTCTAGGTCTTCCCTTTATGTTCGTATCAGGGAGCGTCAATATGATGACCCCCATCTGCTCGTCCTTCAAGACAGGGTTCGGCGAGGTTATGCTAGAGACGTGACTATTGGTGATGATGTCATGTTAAGAATGCAGGGCTGGATATGTGTGCCCAATGTGGATGGGCTTCGGGAGTTTATTCTTGAGGAGGCCCACAACTCGCTATATTCTATCCATCCGGGTGCCGCGAAGATGTACTACGATTTGAGACATCACTATTAGTGGAGGACGATGAAGAACAATATAGTTGGTTTTGTGGCTGGGTGTCTCAATTGTCAGCAGGTTAAGTAGGAGCATCAGAGAATGGGTGTCTTTCTTCAGAGGTTAGAGATCCCAGATTAGAAGTGGGAGTGTATCACCATGGATTTCGTAGTTAGGCTCCCACGTATTTCGAGGAAGTTCGATGTTATTTGTGTGATTCTGGATCGGCTAACTAAGTCCACACACTTAATTCTAGTTGGTACTACTTACTCTTCAGAGCAGTTGGTTGAGATTTACATTCGAGAGATTGTTCTCCTTCATGGTGTCCCAGATTCCATCATTTTAGATAAAGGCACACCATTTACATTGAAATTCTAGAGGGTCGTGCAGCGATAGTTGGGTACTCAGGTTGAGTTGAGCACAACCTTTCACCCTCAGACATACGTACAGTCTGAGCGCACTATCCAGATATTGGAGGACATGTTACGTGCTTGTGTCATTTACTTTGGGGGTTCATGGGACTGGTTTCTACCGCTCAGGGAGTTTTCTAATAACAACAGTTATCAGTCGAGCATTTAGATGGCTCCATATGGAAATTTATATGGGAGGCGGTGTAGATCTCCGGTGGGATGGTTTTAGTCGGGTGAGGCTAGGATCTTGAGTACATACTTGGTCCAGGATGCATTAGACAAGGTGAAATTGATTCACGAGCGGTTTCGCACGGCACAATCTAGGCAGAAGAGCTATGCGGACACGATGTTCTGTGATTGTGTCTTTCATAGTCAGGGAAAAGGTTCTGCTGAAGGTATCACCCATGAAGGGTGTTATGAGGTTTGGATAAGGCAAAAGTTGAGCCCTCAGTTCATTGGGCCTTTTGAGGTACTTTAGAGGATATGGGAGGTGGCTTACAACCTTGCTTTTCCACCTAACTTGTCGAGTGTACATCTACTATTTCATGTTTCTATGCTCTGAAAGTATATCGGTGATCCATCCCATATTTTGGATTTCAACACAGTTTAGTTGGATGGTGATATGACTTATGATGTGAAGTCGGTGGCTATTTTGGAGCGGTAGATTCAGAAGTTGAGGTCGATATATCTCCAGTGAAGGTGTAGTGGAGAGGTCAGCCTGTGGAGGAGGCCACTTGGGAGACCAAGCGAGATATGCGTAGCCGTTATCCTCATATTTTCACAGCTTTAGGTATGTCTCTATACTCGTTCGAGGATGAACGATTATTTTAAGAGGGGGAGGATGTGATGACCCGGCCGGTTGTCTTGAGAGTTATATTCGCGATCCTGTATTAACCGCTTCCCCGTATCTATTTCTACTATTGTGATTTGGCGGGAGGTTTCATTTTGTTTTTTGGAGTGTTTTGGGACACTTAGTCCCTAAATGGGAGCTTAAGCCTTAAGATTTGGAATGTGGTCGAAACTGTGTGAAGAAGACTCCGGAATGTAGTTCCATCGATTTTGTTAGCTCCGTTAGGTGATTTTGGACTTAGGGACGTGTCCGGATTGTGTTTTGGAGGTCTATAGCTCATTTAGGTTTGGAATGGCGAAAGTCGAAGTTTTGGAGATTTTGGTCGACAGTGGAATTTTTGATATCGTGATCGGATTTTGATTCCAAAAGTTGGAGTAGGTCCGTAGGGTTGAATGTGACTTGTGTGAAAAATTTGGGGTCAATCAGACGTGGTTTGATGGGTTTTGGCATCCTTTGTCGAATTTGGAAGTTTCGAGTTCTTTAAGTTTGAATCGGAGGATGATTCGTTATTTTAGCGTTGTTTGATGTGGTTTGAAGGCTCGACTAAGTTCGTATGGTGTTTTAGGATTGGTTGGTATGTTTGGTTGAGGTCGTGGGGGCCTCAGGTGAGTTTCGGGTGCTTTATGGATTGAATTGAGACTTAGGAAAGTTGTTGAAATTGTTGCATCTAGTGTAATCGCACCTGCGCACTTTGAGCCGCAGGTGCGGAGACGCATAAGCGGTTATGGGTCGCAGATGCGGAATTGGACTTTGTCCAGCTGGGGTCGCAGGTGAGGTTAGTTTCCGCAAAAGCGGATGCGCAAAAGCGATAAGGGACCGCAGGAGCGGGCTCGCTGGTGCGGCCTAATGCTCGCAGATGCGATCCCATCCCATTTAAGTTTTTTTGTACCTGCGATGGTTCTTCCGCAGGTGCGGGGCCGCAGATGCGTGTAAGTAACCGCAGGTGCGATTTAACTGGCAGAAAATGGGCCTAAATCGACGGTTTGATTCATTTCTTCATTTTTTGACTTGGGAGCTCGGAAATTGGCGATTGTTTGAGGGATTTTCAGAGAGAGCTTTGGGGTAACGATTCATAAACAATTTTTGGTTGTATTTCATTAATCTATAGTTGTTCCTCCATTTAATTTCGGATTTTGATCGAAAAGTTGGGAAAATGGGGGAAAAGTTCCCTAACCGAATTTCTGAGTTTTGATTGGGATTTAGAAATCGGATTTGGATAATTTTGGAACGGGTGAACTCGTGAGTGAGTGGGTGTTCATATTTGGTAACTTTTACTCGATTCCCTAACGGGGGCTTGGGGAGGCTTTTTTGGGGCGAATTTCCAATCTCTTGCCTTAGCTTTGATTTCAATAGCTAGATTAGTTCCTTGTAGTTGTATTTATGACATGTTATTGATTTTGGATAGATTTAGTCCATTCGGAGCCAGATGTTCATGGAAAGAGCGTTGTTTCGAATTGATTTGAGCTTGGTTCAGAGTAAGTGGCTTTCCTAACCTTGTGTGGGGAAACTCCCCTTAGGATTGGTACTGTTTTTTATATCTGAGCGCCGTGTACGTGAGGTGACGAGTATGTAAACGGGCTAATTATTGTAAAACTACGATTTCTACTAAGTAATAACCTGTTTTTTCCTTCTTATTTGAATCTTATCAGCATGTGTGTGATCCTGCTAGCCTAGATAGAATACCTACTTGCCTTAACTATTTATCTGAACTACGTGTAGCATGTTTAGTGAATTTACTTGTTTTACCTTAACTTGTACTTAGGATAAATAGTAGAAATCTGTGTTGTAATTATTGAATTCTATTTAGGATGCACATTTACTTTGGGACTACCGAACGGTATTCTGGGAGATCCCCCTGTTCTGCATATTTACGTTGGGACTACAGAACGGTATTCTAGGAGATCCTCATTTCTTGCATATTTACTTTTGTATTATGGAACCATATTCCGTGAGATCCCCCTACACATTTACGTTTGGGACTACGAGACGGTATCTCGGGAGATCCCCTGTTGCATTTCTGTGTGCTGAGTTGTTATCTTTCTACGATTTCTTCCTTGTTCAATTTCAGTACTTATTTTACTGCGATATTACATTCTTACCTTGCTTTATTACTTATATACCAGTAGAGACCTGACTTGACCTCGTCACTACTCGACCGAGGTTAGGCTTGGCACTTACTGGGTACCGTTGTGGTGTACTCACGCCCTTTCTTGCACATGTTGTTTTCGTATGCAGATCTAGGTTCTTCTTACCAGCCTCGTTCATAGTTGCAGTCGTTGCTGCCGGAGACTTCAAGGTACATCTGCCCGCGCCCGCAGATCCTCGGAGTCCCCATTTATCCCCTTATGTTCACTTTTCCCTCTTTCTATAGAATATGAATGATATAACAGTTAAGACTTCTTAGTAGCTTGTGACTTACAGTGTTCCGGGTCTTGAGAGTATTTTTGTACATTTCGAAAGTTGATAATGTATATGCCGAGCGTCATTCAGTTTCTTATTAAGATTATTGTTGTTGTTAGTTGTTAATATTCATGCTTTCATTTCATTTCCGCAAAGTGTTAGGCTTACCTAGTCGTAGAGACTAGGTGCCGTCACGACAGTTCACAGAGGGAAATTTTGGGTCGTGACACTCTACCAGATTGTCTTAACTTTGTATTCTCTACAATTGACCCATCTATTAAATTGTTCATCAAAGTCTACCCGATTGACATAATTTTTATGTTTTGTTCAACGAAATGTTCTTCGAATTTGTAATTTTAATTTCGATCAAACCACTCCAAATCAGCTCCAAATGATCTCAAATTTGAAACAATGTCACTAAATACCAATACACGCGACGTTTAATCACCAATTTAGTCAAATAACATTTAATGGAGAAGACTTATTTTGTCTTCTTCAACAAAAAGTTTAAGCATAATAATCTATAATTAAATGAGTTTAACAGTAATTTACCATTAACATCAAATTTTCAACCCCAAAGATGAATTTTAAGCTTCTAAAATTGAAAAATTATGGTGTTCTTGATGAAGAAGAAGAATGAGCTAAAGGGGCAAAGAAGAAAAATTCATTTATTAAGTACCGCTAATTACATAGGTACTTAGCTAATATCAATCACAATAGGTGACATGCAATGCACTTTTGTCACGACCCAAATCCTACTTCAGGTCGCGATGGCGCCCAACGGCGGGGTTAGGCAAGCCAACATGAATGATACTAAGTGTTATCCTTCCCATTTTAATCATTTATTCCAACGTCTACCAGTTTTAACAATTATTAGCATGATGATAACGGGTGATATGAAATAGAATCATAACGAAACATGGCCAAAAGATAAGTATATGTATAAATATATAGCTCACAACCCAAAATATACGCTACGTGTGTGCCAGGAACTAGTGTCACGAGTGTCACGGGCAATTATCTGACTATACAAGGATAAAATATACACACGTCCACAGTTTGAATGAAATAGACGGAGAAAATGACAAAAGAAACTACATGGTGCTGCCCGGGATCGCAAGGAAGAGCAGCTCGCCGTGAAGTCTAATCATTACAAGTCAGTATCTAGCACCGGCCTGATAGACATATGTACCAGCCTCCGGACTTGTACAGTCAAGTATAGAAGAAGAAGTGCAGCATGAGTACATAATAAATATGTACCCAGTGAGTATCCCGTCTAAACTCGAAGGAGTAGTGACGAGAGGTCGACTAAATACTCACTAAGGTCAAGCAATATAATATATATCAATATATGGCTAAAGCAACTAGGCATGTGAACAGTAAACAACAATTACATAAAAACTAATGTAACCCAGGTAAATATCAGAAAAATGAACAGCAAAGTACCAAAATCCTCTCATAACCA
>MDKH01033311.1:0-28397 GCA_005239495.1 Nicotiana undulata | reverse complement strand
CACTGGAGTGAAAGGAAATGACTTAACAAAACAAGAAATCGAGTCGGTCTTAGTCAAAAAGTTTGGCGAAAATCTTACTAAAGGAGCGTTAACCTGGTATTCTCTTCTCCCTGGAAATTCTATTGATTTTTTTGATGAGCTTGCATATTCTTACATAAAAGCGCACTCCGGTGCACAAAAAGTCGAAAAAAGAATGGAAGACATATTCAAAATAAAACAAGGAGACACGGAACTGCTTCGTGAATTTGTCGACAGGTTTCAACGAGAAAGAATGTTGCTACCATGATAATTGGGCAGCCAAGGCATTTGCAAGCAATTTAAATGATAAAAGCTCTGAAGCCACGAGAAGACTCAAGAAAAGCTTGAGGGAATTCCCAGCTATAACATGGAATGACGTTTATAACAGGTACAACACTAAGCTTCATATAGAAGAAGATACGATTGCTCGTTCGAAGGATGAAGATCGTACCAGCTCCAGACGTTCCGAATCTGAAAGAAGATCAGGTAAGAACATGTACGACCCTTATATAGGACCTTCGGGGCAGGAAACTCGTCACAGGTTCGAAAACACTCGGTCAGAATATAGACCATCAAGCAGAGATGCCGGCTCATCTTCATCAAGATCCAGAAAGGATCTGGATGAACGAAATAGAGGTAACGCACGAATTGGGGATCACACTTTCAATATAAGTACTTCCAAACTAATTTTCAGTATTAGGAAATATGGGTGATAGGGTTTGATGGCCCAAAGAAAAGGTCGAACCCAAATAAAAGGAACCTATATTTCTGGTGTGAATTCCATAATGATCATGGACACAGAACTGCAGATTGCAAATTTTTGCAAGGTGAGGTAGAACTATTATTGAAACAAGGCTACTTAACAGAATTGTTTAGTGAAAAAGGTAAGCAGGCATACATGAAGAACAGGCAGGAGCCCCCGAAACCACCATCTCCAAAACGAACCGTCAACGTAATACATGGAGGTGAAAAAGTAAATGGAGTGGTCTGCAAACGAAACACAAAGTTCACCATTACACACGGGAAGCGGGTTCGTGAAAACTTGGAAGCACACAATATAACCTTTGATGATGCAGATATCAGCGGATTAATGCTTCCTCACAACGACGTTCTGGTAATATCTTTACTTATTCATGACACTAATGTAAAAAGAGTGTTGATTGATAGGTATTTCAGTCAATATTATTTTGCTAAGAGTCGTTGAAGAAATGCTATTGGGGAATCAAGTAATCCCAAAGGTGCGAGCTATATCATGGTTTGATAACTCTACAGTTATAACAAAAGGGGAAATTGAACTTAGCACTTATGCTGAGGGAGTAATAAAAAATACCAAGTTCTAAGTCATCGATACTGATATGGCCTATAATGTAATCATGGGAAGGACATGGATCCACGACATGAAAGCAATACCATCCACCTTGCATCAGATAATTAAATTCCTTACGAATGGGGAATTCAACATATTAGAGGTGATCAGCAAACCACGAGAAATATAAATTCCGCGGTACACTACAAAAAAAAAGTAGAGGTGGAAGAATCAAAAGATAAGGGAATATCCCAAGAAAAAAATATTGCCCAAACAGGTACGGAAGACATTACTACCTAAATAGGTACGGAAGATATTATTGCTAAAACAGGTACGGAAGAAGATGACCATGAGAAGGTAAATCAAGTCACCACAGAAGAGCCACCGAATCATACAGAAGTAGATACCAGACCTGATATCATTCAGGAACCAAAGGAAGATGAACACATCAAAACAACCACGAAAGAACTCGAAGTTGTCCCATTGTTTGAACAAAAGCCCGAACAGAAAGTTCACATAGGCACGAGGCTATGCCCAAGCCGAAGAGGTAAACTAACTGATTATTTAAAAGCTAACATAGATTTCTTTGCATGGTCCCATTCAGACATGACAGGTATACCTCCAGAAGTGATGACTCATAAGCTAAACGAAGATCCATCCTTCGTACTTGTTAAGCTGAAGAAAATAAAACAAGGACCATTCAAGAACCAAGTGATCGACGAAGAGGTACAAAAACTCTTGGAAATTGGTTCAATACGCGAGGTAACATACCCTAACTGGTTAGCTAACACTGTAGTGGTGCCTAAAAGGAATGGTAAATGGAGAGTATGCGTAGATTACACTGATTTAAATAAAGCATGCCCCAAAGATTCATTTTCATTACCACATATTGATCAAATGATTGATGCCACCATAGGTCATGAATTTTTAATCTTTCTAGATGCGTACTCTGGTTATAATCATATTAAAATGGATCCCTCAGACGAGGAAAAAACTTCCTTTATCAAAAACAGGGGGACTTATTGTTACAAAGTCATGCCTTTTGGCCTGAAAAATGCTGGAGCCACGTATCAGAGGCTAGTGACCAAGATGTTCCAGGAACATCTAGGGAAGATGATGGAAGTTTATATCGATGATATGCTGGTGAAATTAACACACGTGGAGGATCATTTCCAGTGCCTCTCTATTACCTTTGAAATTTTACGCAGGTATAATATGAAATTGAATCCAGAAAAATGCGCCTTTGGCGTAGAATCAGGTAAATTTTTGGGTTTTCTTGTATCAAATAGAGGAATAGAGGTAAATCCTGCTCAAATTAAAGCTATAGAGGAAATACCTGATATACTTACGAATAAAAAGGAAGTTCAAAGACTAACAGGCAAAATTGCAGCTTTAGGAAGATTTATTCCAGGTCTTCGGAGAAGAGCTTTAAGTTCTTTTCAGATCTTAAAAAGCATAATCAGTTCGAATGGACTGAGGAATGTCAACATGCTCTCAAAGATCTAAAGGCTTATCTGTCAACACCCTCGTTGTTATCAAAGCCAAAGGAGGGGGAAAAGCGGTATATCTATCTTGCCGTAGCAGAAATTCACGTAAGTGCAGTACTGGCAAGGGAAGACAGAGGTAAACAATCTCCCATTTATTATGTAAGCAAGACTTTATTAGATGCTGAAACTAGATACCCACATCTAGAAAAATTAGCCTTGGCTCTAATCATGGCAGCCAGGAAATTAAAACCATATTTTTAATGTCATCCAATCATCATTGTGACTTCGTATCCATTAAGAAATATTCTGCATAAACAGGAATTATCTGGAAGACTAGCTAAATGGGCTATAGAATTAAGCGAGCATGACATAGTATATCAGCCTAGGACTGCAATAAAGTCTCAAATTCTGGCTGATTTCGTCGTCGATTTTAATAATAGCATCATCCCTGAAGTAGAAAATGATTTACAACTCTTTAATGGAACTAATCTATGCATATGGACCCTGTTCACTGACGGCTCTTCCAATATAAAAGGAGCCGGCTTAGGCATAGTCTTAATATCACCCACGGGTGAAAAGACACGGCAAACTATTAAATTTTATCCCATAACTAACAATGAAGCAGAGTACGAAGTTGTCATTACAAGACTTGAACTGGCACGAGAAATATCAATTGAGCAGATCGTGATTAAAAGTGACTCCCAGCTGGTAGTAAATCAGATGCAGGGGACTTATATTGCTCGAGAGACTCGGATGCAACAGTATCTGGAAAAAAAACGAGATCTCGTAAGGCAGTAAGTTTATACAAATACCTAGAGAGGAAAATGCAGAAACGGATGCATTGGCTAACCTCGCAGCAGTTACAGAAGTAACAAATAAAGACAATGCAATTGTCGTCCACCTGTTTCATTCAGCGATTGACCAGGACAATAATGAGGTAACTTGTAACAATTTAACCTGGGATTAGAGAAACGAAATTTTAAATTTTTTGCATAATGGCATCGTACCTGAAGATAAAAAAGCAGCTTAAGCATTTCGCCAAAAAGCTGCAAGGTACTGCCTCATTCGCAATTTTCTATATCGCAAAATGTTCGGAGGTCCCATAGAGAAATGCCTCGGACCAAATCAAACAGAGTTTGTGATGAAGGAAGTACACAAAGGACACTGTGGAAATCATGCAGGGGCGAGATCTTTAGTCAAAACCCTAATCAGAGTTGGGTACTATTGGCCCAAGAAGGAAGAAGAGGCTGAAAGCTTCGTAACTAAATGCGACAAATGCCAACGATTTGCTAACAACATGCATCAACCGGCATAACTATTACACCTAGTGATATCGCCATGTCCATTCATGAAATGGGGGATGTACATAGTAGGACCCCTTCCCTCAGCTAAAGGAAAGGTACGATTCTTACTCGTGTTAACTTACTATTTCACAAAATGGTTGGAGGCAGAAGCTTTCAAACAGGTGCGAGAAAAAGAATTAAAAAGCTTTATATGGAGAAATATAATATGTCGATTTGGAGTATCGAAGGAGTTCGTATGTGATAATGGCCCGCAGTTCATTGGCTCACAAATCACAGAATTCCTCGAAAGCTGGCAAATCAAACAAATTCTTTCATCGCCATATCACCCCATGGCTAATGGGCAAGATGAATCAACAAATAAAGTCATCATTAATAACCTAAAGAAACGGTTAGAGAAATCCAAGGGAAATTGGCCTAATGAATTGCCGGAAGTGCTATGGGCTTACAGAACGACTTAAAAACAGCCACGTGAGAAACTCCATTCGCGCTTGTTTATGGGTCAGAAGCTTTAATAGCGGTGGAGATTGGCGAACCAAGCATAAGGTTTACAACAGCCGCGGAGGATTCTAATAACGACGAGTTAAGGACCAATCTAGATTTGCTCGAGCAAAGAAGAGAAGCTGCGTTAATACGCATGGCAGCTCAAAAACAAATAATAGAGCGTTATTACAACTGGAAAGCTCACCTCAGATATTTCAAAATTGGGGACTTCGTTCTTAAAAAAGTCTTCCAATCAACAAAAGAAGCTGGTGCAGGAAAGCTAAATCCAAATTGGGAAGGACCTTACAAAGTCCAAGGCATCACTGGGAAAGGCGCTTATGAGCTAGAGGTATGGAAAGCAGGATCTTACCAACCAGTTGAATGCCATCCATTTGAAGAAATATTATTTCTAAGGAAAAGGAATACCCTCGGTCAGGTATCACCACGTTCGATTTTACTTTCGTACAGTTAAAATTTTACTAACCGTTTTAGATAACAGGCAAACAACTAACCCATCACCAGATGATGATATTAGACCTGCAAAGACACGAGGAAGTAACTGAATTCCCGGTCTAGGGTTACACTTTCTGGTGGACGTTTTAAAGGGTTAAGCAGTCATCATCTAAAAACTATATACCTTGGACTCCCGTATGTTTTTCCTTTTCAGGAAAAAAGACCACAAGGAAGGAATAATCAAGTGCTCAAGATTTCATTCTTCAAAGCTCAAACACTTGGGGGACTATACAATATGGAAGCCAAAGACGAAGCAAAGAAGACTATCAAAAAGTCAAAGCTCGATCCTGAAGATCCAGCATCCCAATGAGTCAAGTGATACGAGCAAAATCAAAAGAGCCAAAGACTCAAAGCTCAAAGCCTGATTCAAAAAACCTTCGAACATGTTCATGTATTAAACAAACGTTCATGTTAAAAGGAAAAATATTAGTTACGAGGGAGAAATGCACATCTTTGTACTTATTCAGAAAACTGTTGTAACTAAAAACAATTATGGATAAAGTTAATCATCTTTGTAATTATTCAGAAAACTGTTGTAACTAAAAACAGTTATGAAATCTTTGTACTCATGCAAAAACTGTTATCAATAAAAACAGTTACGGATGGAAGATCATTATCCTTGTATCTATTCAAAAAACAGTTATAAACAAAAAATAATTGCGAATGAAAACACATTACCCTCGTATTTATTATAAATTGTCGTCAATGAAAATAATTACGGGTAAAAACCCATATAAAAACTGTTAAAAACAAAAAATAGTTATTCCTTGTATTAACTCAAATAAACTGTTTCAGAAGAAAAACAGTTACGAAATACAAGATTACTTCAAACCTGTTAAAATAAAACAGTTGCAACATGAGTTTTAGACGATACTCAAACACATGTGAAATGCTACGAAAGTTCAAACACAAAAAACTTTCTTCAAAAACATTTTTAAACATGTAAAAAATTCATATCTCTCTATTGCATTTTTACACCATTATGAAGTTGAGACGTCTTCTTCATTAAATGTCGGTCAAAAAAGGGCCATCTTTCACAAAATCGTACTTACTACAAAAAGATACGAATAATCTAAGCATTTGATATGCAAAACTCAGAAAACCCTCATCTCCCTGCTGGAAGACCCTACTTCTGTAACAAAAGGCACGGAAGCAGGAGCAGATGTGGGAGCCACGGGCCAGGAAGTCTGAGGGGCCGAAAAAGCCACAAAAGCAGGAATAGCCGTGGGAGCAGAAGAAATAGCTGGAACAGTTGAGGGAAGTTCTCTAAGAGTAGGAGAGGAAACAGCCAGGGGAGCTTCATCAGCAACAGGACCAAAACTTCAGGCACGGAAGGCTCAATGACAGGTATAGACTCGTCGTCTGAGACCACCTTCCTTTGGCGTGACATATGGACTAAAGATCCCTCATCTTCCTACTCATCTTCTAAGGTCCTTGACCCACCTGCTTCTCTCTTTGAAGAAGAATAGCCTAAAATGATCTCCTGGGCCTGAGTCAGGGACAACTTGGGAACAGACGCTGAGGAAGAAACTCCACGAGCGGGAAATCCTGTCAAAAGAAAAGGATTAAATGATGCTCAAAGAAAGGAAGAAGTACAAACAAAAACTTCACTTACCGTGAGTCTTAACTCTCCAACCAAACCTCCCGGAGAGGTACTTCCATGAAGGTTCTTCTAACGGAGCAGTTAATAAAAGCTTTTCTACCCAATCTCGGAAATCGGAGACATTCTCGACGGTTCCCATGATTGCTGCAAAAAGAAGAAACAACTACGGTATTGATAAAATGTCTAAAGCAAAAAGCAAGGAATGCGAGAAAAAATGTACTCACGTGCAAGATTCCACTTCTCAGGGAAGGGAAGATTCTCTTCACCTACTAAACCAGCAGTAGGAACAACAACATACCGAAGAAACCAACCTCGATCCTTATCATCATTAGGAGTCACTAACACCCTTTTACTACGAGCAGCCAGACTAAAAATTCCCTGGTGGAACAACATTGGAGAATAGAGGTGAATAAGATGATGAAAGGTAAAGGGTACTGAAGCTAAGGTATCCAAATATCTAAGACATGTAACGACTCGCCATACAAGAGGACCGACATGTCCCAAGAAATTTTTGAAAAATCGACAGAACTCAATAATAACTGGGTCGAGGGAAGGCTTGAACCCTAATGTAAAGGGATAGGTATAAACAAAAGAATACCCCGTCTTGTAAGACGTTATTCTTTGATTTCTATTTGGAATGACGACATGAAAATCGGACCTCCAATAACAGTCCATGCGTACAAGAGAAATTAAACCTTCAGTGATCTGGGTAGGGTACTTGTCAGCACTATCAAGAGACGACAATGAAGAAAGCTGATCTTTAAGGGCCTGACTATCCCTAGAAAAGGTGAATTTCGCAGGTACTATTACATCGATCCTCGATTCGCGCAAAGGTTCGTAAAGTTCTCTACCTTTAGACGAAGATCTAGAAGCCCTAGCCCTCGGAGAAGTTAAAGACCTAGAAGAAGGAGGGGAAGTAATTTGAGAAGAGGAAGAATCCCTTGAGGGAGTAGAACCTAAATTCCTCAACCTTCCGCCTCTCCTACTCCGTGTCGGAGCAGAAGAAGGAGTCAAATCATCTACATTTATGACTTTCTTAGATCGGTTTGAGGAAGACATATTTACAAAGACAAGAAAAAGTTCTTTACAAATAAAGTTTGAAAGTTAGAAGTTTTTCGTGAAAGTAAAGAAAGGGAAAGGGGTATTTCTACTCGAAGACAACCGTCAAAAATGAGAAACAATAATGATGTGAAAGCCATAATTGAAGGTGTCACTTCATGACTGATGCAGCCGCAGAAAGCCCTAAAAGGCGCTGAACAATTGCAGAACCAATCCGGAAATGCCATATGGCATAAGCATTAAATGGAAGTGACAAGCGACACCTACTTTCAGAAAAAGATGTAGTGTTTCGAGTGAAGCGTCGGCAAAATATTCCCGCCATAAATGAGTATCCACTTACCAAATATTAATCGATAAATAAATGGTAAGTTGGGGGACTATTTGTATTGGTAAAAAAGAGCTTCACACGTCTAATAATTCTTGATGACTCAACAATCTATGTGGAGCAATGAAAACGCGACAGCTGGACAGGACTCTACGAAGAGGTATGAGGCAAAGAGGCACGGCAAATCATACCCACGAGTTAATTAGCTACGGGAGTCTCAACTTGATTGAGAAGGTGAAGAGACACGGTCAAAATTATCCGGGCGGAACAAAGGGCAGATTCAGAGATCTTTAATTAATGATCCACACGTTACACAACTTTCATGCAACAGTTACCGTTAATCATTGCAACGTTACATTAATGTCATAATTAGCCATTAATGTAAAATCATTGAAAAATGTAGACGTTATATTAAGAAATTTCCTATATAAGGGAATAAAATATAACTTATAAAGGAAATTCAAACTACTGTTGATATACACTTTACTTTTCGTGCACCTTATTTGTTTCCATTTACACATTTTACTTACAATTATCAGTCTTACCTTGGTAATCAGAAACCCGCGTTCTTCTTAAAAATAGCTTTGGTCAAAGGATCTAATTCTTTGGTTAAACAGTTTCTAACCTTGATACTCTTTTTACAGGTTAACTTCCTTGCTTCCGAGGGTCTGCAGAGGTTTATCCTTGATAAACAAGGACTCGCCTCCGAACAGGATCAATTTTTGGCCGAGAGAGACCAACTTGTTGCGTACCTCTCGGTTCTAGAGGCAAAAGCTGATGAGGCGAGCGAGCTTGATGCTCGATTGCCGCAAAGCGAACAAGAAGTGATGGACCACATCCAAGAAGCCACTCAATTACTTGCACAATTCCAGGAGGCTAAGGCAAGTGGGCCGAGATCCAAGATGTTGTGCTTGCTGCTGCCGAGCGCGAATCTACGTCTGAGGAACAAGTGAATAGCTTGAAGTCAACCTTGAGCTCCAAAATCAAATAGGCTAAAGCCGCCGAGGTGAAGAGGGTCAGAATAAAAGAGAGATGCAATAAGATCATAGAGCAAAACCGAATTCATCTATCTACAACCCGTAATCTCTTTTCTAGCCTCAGTGCCATGAGATCCGAGAGGGATGGCCTTCAGGCCGACAAACTTAAGGCAAAGCTCCGGTACAAAGGGGATTCCATAGTCTTTGAGAAGATGTATGTTATGTATCATATGAGGAGAAAAACCTTGGAGGAGGCCAAAGCGCGCATCGTTGATATTGATGATTGCATCGCCAAGGCCCGGAAGTAGAGCTGACTGCTCAAGAATGTCTCCCTGCTCGACCCGTCGCAGCTGACTCTTCGAGCACCGGTTTCGCGTATTCGGGAACCAAGGATGAAATTGAAGAGAGTGATGATGAAGGTCTAGGCTCCAAAACGGTAGCTGATCCGTCCTCTTCTATCGGGGCGGACGCAGGTAAGGTTTAATTTCTTTTTGCACCGTAAGTTTTAAGAAATAAAAAAACAGCCAATTTTTTAAAGATTGGCTATTTATTGTAATTTTATGTCTTCTATTTTTTAAATAATTTTGAAACTTTATTGGAGTTTTGTCCTAAAATTATAAACTTGGTATGTTATAACGATGGCACTTGGTATATGATTCATGAATAGTATCAAATCTTTGTCTATCTCAAAAAATTTCAATTGTCTAAATTTATCAATAATTATTTTGAGTGATATTTATTTAAATTATTCTTAATTACTTCAAATTATAAATATCCTATTTATATTTATTCTCTTTGATGCATTTTTCTCCACTGTTATATTTGATTAGTTTTTCCATTTGGTATACTACTTAAAATTAAAATATCCTTATTTTGTAAACTAAATTATAAGTTTGAATTTATTAAAAATTTTAATAAAGAAACCTTTTATTATTTTGCTCAAAAGTCTAAAGAGAGAAGCCTTCTATTATTCAAATTCTTCAATTTGTTTAAATTTATGAATAATTTGTTTGTATATTATTTATTTACTTTATAATATTATCTTGGTTATTATTTTTGGTATTTAAATTTTTTTATGAATAACTTTAAAATTTATCAAGTGGCTTTGTAATATCTTAACACTTGATTTAATCTTTGAACAATTATATTTCGATCCTAAAATTATCAAGTGACTTTTTATTATACTTACACTTTGATTTTTAGTATGGTGTCTTTGTCTCTCTATTTATACGTGTGTGTTAAGAATTTAATGTGACACCACGTTTTTCTTTTTGCTGGAAAACTATAGAATAAAAGAACAAAAAGCTAATACGTACACACAAGAAACCTTATAAAAGCAAAAATGAAAAAGAATAACCTTGTAGATTGAGATGAGAGGATGACTAGGACAAGATGAAGAACTCCAAAACACTATCACGCCGAATATACAACGTGTCCCGCTGCATGGGGCCTATGAGGACACGTATGCTCCTCCCTTCTGCGTCAACCTCGTCAGCCTCCTGATAAGCAGCACACAAAGTCCAGTCCTCGCTATCTCAACAGTCCCACGTCTTCAGCAAGAGCTTAACGTACCACTCTCCTTTTGTTTCAACATTAATTTGTCTCTAGAGAGAATATCTATAGCTGTTAGTGGAAGAATGGCGAGCGGTGGCCAGCAATTCCCACCACAGAAACAGGAAACTCAGCCCGGAAAAGAACCAACCCCACAACATTCTAGCATGGAGTATAAGCCCGCCAACAAGCTTCAAGTGCTATATCCATCATCTTCCATTTATTTTATTCTCAATATTTTCCGTGCCAACTTACTATAATTGAACATAGTTTTAGAAACTAACCATAAGAAGCAAAATTGTACTGTCTCGATTGTTTATACTACGTTAAAAGCAGAATATTCAATGTAACTGAAAATTGTATATCAACTAATTAATGTTAGTTTGTCCCGCTGTTATTTTTTTGTTTTTGTTTTAATATAATGGAGTACTCCATACTATCAATATAGTACGTATACGACATACTTTCTTCTTTGGAACATACCAATATTTTTTTAATCTAGAAATTGTCTTGCATTCTTTTCTATGATCTATTTAGGGTAAGATAGCACTGGTTACAGGAGGTGATTCCGGCATTGGACGTGCAGTCTGCCATTGTTTTGCGTTGGAAGGTGCAACGGTGGGCTTCACTTATGTGGAATCTCAAGAAGAAAAAGATGCACAAGACACCCTTGAAAAACTAAGGAAAGCCAAAGCAGCTGACGCAATGGAACCTATGGCTGTTGCCACCGATTTAGGATTCGACGATAACTGCAAGAAGGTAGTTGACGAAGTTGTGAATTCCTATGGAAGGATCGATATTCTGGTGAACAATGCAGCGGAGCAGTACAAGACTACCTCCGTTGAGGAGATTGATGAAGAGAGGCTTGAGAGAGTCTTTAGGACAAACATCTTTTCTTACTTCTTCCTCACCAGGTTGGCCGTTTTTCTCATCTATTTTAATTATTGAAAATGTGGTGCTAATCTGTGAGATGATCTCTCATGCAGGCATTGTTTGAAGCATATGAAGGAAGGGAGTAGCATAATAAACTCAACATCAGTGGTTGCATATAAAGGGAATCCAAAGCTGCTTGATTACACAGCTACAAAGGGTGCAATAGTAGCATTCACTAGAGGACTCGCACTTCAGCTTGTTGAGAAAGGTATACGCGTTAATGCAGTAGCTCCTGGCCCTGTTTGGACTCCGCTCATTGCAGCTTCCTTTAGTGAAGAAGAGAGTGCTAATTTTGGAAAAGACGTCCCAATGGGAAGGGCTGGTCAGCCTATAGAAGTGGCTTCCTCCTATGTCTTTCTCGCTTCTACCCCGGAGTCTTCTTATATTACTGGCCAAGTACTCCATCCCAATGGTAAGCTTAACATAGCTGATTATCCTATTTTGATGAACATACTTCATTTTTTCAATTGACGAATAATTTGCAGGTGGGGTCATTGTGAATAGCTAAAGGTGGTGTTGGGATGGCGCTTAGCTCTTTGTGCCCAGCTGTTCTCTGTTTGATGTAAAATAGCCAAGTAAAATAGTATTTGTTGTACCTTTATTTACTCGGTCTGTATGGCGTCAGTAATCATGTGTGTGTATATGTATATGTCAGTATGTTAACTAAGGACTGCCATAGTACCGCCCCAATCCAGCCCTCGGCTGGTATGTGCATTATCTTTTTCCTCAATCTTGTTCCAACTATTCTCAGAATTTACCAATACTTGTGGTTTTTTTTTTTGGGTGGGCTTTGGGGGTTGTTTGTTTTCGCGGACAAAGGGAATTGATCCATGCATGTTTCAAACAAGTCGTCAATTCTTATCACGGCACAAGGGCGACTGTTGTAATCACTGTCAATCCACAAATGAGAATGGAGTGTGGATTATTACGAATGTTATTTGAAAAAGATTATTTAGTACGAGACCTAATTACATTAAAGTGTTTGGGCACCTGCATGTTGTCCAGCTATAGGCCTAACGGTCTAATTTTATTTTCTTTTTTGGTTTTGCATTATTTATAATAGGACAACCTTGAGAATTGTTCTAAGCTCGTTGGTGTCTTTGAAAGACTTAAGCACACAAGAGTGGTTTTTGAAAGAGTTTCTATTAAGAGAGAAAAAAAGTATCTGTTTTGTTGTTCATTGGTACAAGTCTATGAAAGACTTAAGCACATAAGAGTGGTTTTTGGAAGAGCTTTCGTCAAGAGAGAAAAAAAGTATTATTTTGCTGCAGATTTTTATTCCGATCAGCCAACTTTAAATTATGTTTTTCGATTCGTTAATTGCTGGATTGGGCTGAAGTATTTACTGAGCGTTCGTAACATCTTGGTCCTTGATTTGAACGATGGAGTCGGATTTGGAGGTTTGTAGCATCTGATTTTCAGCCCCGAACATCTCTAGGTTTGTGACTTTTTTTTTCAATTGAGCTCTTGTTGCACTTCGTGTTTGACACTTGTTGTGTAGTCAATTTTGAAGAACTTTTGCAGCTCTCTTATTATTATAGTGAAGCTTTTGGATCTTTGTGATGCCGCAGTTTTTACCTTCAAAAATCGAAGAGTTTTTCAAGTTAAAATTTGGTGTTCTATATCTTCTTTATTTTCGGGTTTGCCTCTTCCGAAATTGTGGTGTCAGAGTCTTGATTATTTATCCAAGTTGTTACAGAATGGAGACGAATATGAGCAAGATGGTATGTTTAAATTTGAGAAATTATAATGTTTGGAGAAGCAAGATGAAAGATTACCCGTTTTTGTAGCTCAAAAACTCGAGAGTATATTTGATGAAGATTGAAATTTCGAGCACCAACAAGTATGTGGATATATACAATATGGTTTGAAGATAATGCTCGCAATCATATTGTAAACGAGACACATGCGAGATCATTGTGGGAAAAGTCAAAGACTCTTTATGCTTCAAAAATTGGGAGTTGTGCAGCTTCCTCTGGGCTGCACCTGACACCGATTCGAACCTGCAATCTTCAGGTCATGAGCCGGGTTTGGACCGCAGGGAACCATAGCATGGGGGGACGTCTAATCCTTTTGCCTCCGCCTCCTCATGTCCACGACCGGTTGAGGTCATAGCAATGCCCTCTTGCCCCTTCGTACTACCAAAAAATGAGATTCTTGCCGAATCCGAGACCGTTAAATACAAGGAAGGCATCCCTTGATCACATAAATGATTTTCTGGGCGTCCTTCATCAGCTGTCTGAAATGGGAGTTAATTTTGATGATGAGATAAAAGGACTTTGGCTTCTTAATACTGTACTAAACTCTTAGGAAATTTTTCGTGTTTCTTTGACAAATTCAACTCGTGGAGGTAAGGTGACCATGAAATATGTCAAGAGTGGTGTGTTGAACGAGAAAGTAAGACGAAAATCTTAGGGTTTGTTCTCACAAGCAGATATCTTGGTTACAGAATACCGGGGAAGAAATAGAACAAGAGGCTCGATGAATAAAGATAAAAGTAGAAGTAAGTCAAGGTCCAAATACCGTAATATTACATGCAACCACTATGACAAGGAAAAACACATCAAAAGGTTTTGCCATAAGTGGTTACAAGACATTAGAGAAGGAAAGAAAGTTGAAAATAACGAAAATAATGTTGCAGCTATTGTTCAAGATGGCCTTCTTTTTTCTTATGATGAAAATGTTAATAATTTGGTATCCCATGAGACGAGCTGGATAGTAGGTTCTGGAGCTACCTCACATGTCACATCAAGAAAAGTTTTTTTCTCATCTTATACTTCTGTTGATTTTGGAGTGTTAAAGATGGGCAATGTCAGTGAAGTTAAGGTGCTTGGTGTTGGTACAATTTGTTTGCAAAATTATTAATGGTTCAACGTTAGTTCTTCAAGATGTCAAGTTGCTCCAGACTTTTCTTTCAATTTGATCTCCGCAGCAAGATTAGACAATGAAGGTTACCATAATGCCCTATTTAATGACCAATGGAATCTTACCAAGGGCTCATTAGTAGTGGCTCGAGGACTCAAGTCTGGTCATTTATATGTGACACATGGCTCTATTCTTAATGACTCCATAAATCTGGTGGAAAGTGATATTTTATCAGAATTGTGGCACAGAAGATTGAGTCATATGAGCGAGGGGGAGATTACGTGTTTGGCTAAGAAAAGTTTGCTTTCTAGAGTGAAACTGTAACCCCCCCAATTTTTTTTTGTACTAAAGTATTATTAAGAAAGTCTATGTATGCTAATTATATCATTTTGTGTGCCGGCGAGGAATGTTAATATGATCGATATCAATTGGATATGATAATAAGTGTACAAGGCATATTATAAGTGATGTGGGGTCTGAGAGTCCTAAGTATAAGTCAAGTTGGAAAATTTCATGATAAACTAAAGTTTCAAATGAGTACGCACAAGACCAAACTTTGGACAAACATATATATATATATATATATATATATATAATGGTTTATGTGATGCAAAACCTATCAAATGAAAGATCATCAAGTCTAGTTTGTAACGCTTCAAACCGTTAGTCATTTGGACACTCCTACAAGAAGTTATATCCAAATTACCAAAAGCTGGCAAAATTTACACTACCGCGCCGCACCATGCGGCGCGACTGTGCATTTGGTTTTTTCTTGGAACCCGACCCTATTTTGATATAAGACTTCCGGGGTTATTTCCCCACTTCATTTTGGGCGGATATTTTAGCTCTTCTCCACTCTCTCAAGCCATCCAACTCCTCCCATCTTCAAGGTGAGTAATGTCTACTAATTTGGTGTTTTATTCCATCAATTCAACCCTAAAACTAACTCAATCCACCATCAAATCCTTAGATCTCCAAGAAATTTCTTCAAGAATTCAAAGGAGGGTTTTGTAAGATTCCTTCCAAAAGGTAATCCTACATCCTTAGACTTAAATATATCGATTTATTATGGGAATTTGAGAATGAATTAAGTATTGGAACTCTTGGTATGGTGATCGGAAGACATAAATTCCCAATTTAAATACATAATTGTTGTACAGATTGAAAGGTGATTTTTTGATGAGATTTTATTGGTTGGTTGTGGGTGGATGATCATACATGTGATGTTGGAAGTTATAAATTATTTAAAAATGAAGGAGGGTTAAGTTATTGTAAAATGGTGGTAATTGGATGAACTAATTCTATGGTTATGAGATTTAAAGATTTATGTCTACTAGGTGTTTGATAAAATGTCTAAATGACTTAATGTCTCGAAACCCTTGCTAATATTAGTGCAATTGTGTTGCATTGTTGTATATTGAAATTTTGTTAGTGTGGTGGACCATCGTAGTATTATTAAGGGGCAAATTTCAGATTTTAGCCGTCCGGAGGCCTTTTTTCACTCGGGAAGTCCATTCTAGAGTACTGGATTGTCGTCTTTGAGGTAAGTATCTTGCCTAACCTTGTGTGGGGGAATTGCCCCCTTAGGATTTGAGTCTTCTATGTTGATTGTAGCCCGTGTACACGTGGTGACGAGTGCGTACTCAGACTTATTTGTAAATAGGTTGGCCTTTTAGGATTCTCATGTCCTTATATTTCCTGTGTATCAAGTTGTAACAGTTATAACCGAGTTTCTGGTTGCTAGTTTCATCTTTTCAGGCTTAAATTAGATTTTTCTTGCTTTTAGTTTCCCTTTGTTGTATATTTGATTTTAATTGACTTAATTGAATATTTTACCTCTTCCACCATCATGCTATATTTTTTTCATAAACTGCCTAATTGACTAGAATTAGTATTATCTATCCCTATAATTATTTAGCCGTAATTGGAATATTTATTCGTTAGTGTCAAGAATGCCCGTGAGTCGTATACTGTGATTTATATGATTTTCCCTTAAGTGCTACTTAGGTTTAGTTTGATAATCATCCATGTTGATGGTATATCCTTGGTGTGGCCTACTACTGAGCATTGTTCAAGTTGAGTTTTTTTCCGTGAAGCTAATTGTTTAAGCGAGATTGGTTATAGTTGTTTTCCCTTGCAGGGATGATTTGGTTTCTTCTTGTTGTGAACTTGAATATTGAGAATCGTTGCTATATTTGTTTTGTTTTCCCTCGTTACACTGTTTTCTCTTTGTGCTTGGAATTCCCTTCAGTGGCTACTTCTTATGAGTGAGTTTTACCATTCTTGTGATTTAAGTTCTTGTATTGATTTGCTCGTCGCACTTGGCATTTCTATCTTTTGTTGCTTTGTGCTTGTTATGGCAATGTACGATGTTTCTGTCGTGTTCTAGTTTTCTCTAGTTGCTGCATTGCATATTTAAATTGGGACGACGGACGTATTCCAGGAGCTTTCTCCCTGTACTACATATTTTAATTGGGACTACAGACGTATTCCGGAAGCGTTCCCCTTGTACTGCATATTTAAATCGGGACTACGGACGTATTCCGGGAGCTTTTCCCATGTACTGCATATTTAAATTGGGACTACGGACGTATTCCGGGAGATCCCCCAGCACTGTATATTTATTTTGGTACTACAGACGTATTCTGGGAGATCCCCATGTACTGCATGACAAATTCTGAGCTACGGGGCGGAATCCCGGTTGTTTTATATTGAAGGAAAACTATTTTTGAAAGGCAATTATTTAAAAGTAAAGTTGAAAGGCATTTACCTTGAAGGAAACTATGTTTGCAAGGCTATTATTTTAAAAGGGTATGTTTGTAAAGCGTTTATCCTGAAGAAAATTATGTTTGAAAAACATTTATTGGAAAGGTAGATTTGAGAAGCTTTTATTTAAAGGAATTTCGTTTGAGGATTTCGTTCTGTAAAGTATATTTATATATATCTTAAGAGGAAGTATATTTCAAAGGAAATTTTCCAACTGAAATGATTATATTTTAAAGCTTTTCGTATAAACTTGCGACTGAAAGCTTTCACTAGAAGATTTGACCAATATAATGGGTTTGTTGGCTGAGACCTGATGTGGAAAAACTAATGCAGTGCTGAGTTACTGGTGTTCCTATTATGTTGTGGTTTCCGGATTCGGGCTTGTATTTTCGTCTATCCTTCCATGTATTATTATGTTGTTCCGTTGTTGTTTGCTATATTTCCTTCTGCATTGTAGTTGTTCTGTTGTTAACTATATTGTGTAGTCATTAGATAAAGTGTTGAGATTTATTTCAAAAAGCACTTAAATGATTCTTATATTATAATTGATGTTTGTTAATAATAGGCTTACCTAGTCCTTAAGACTAGGTGTCGTCACGATACCCAACGGAGGAAACAATTGGGTCGTGACAAGTTGGTATCAGAGCTCTAGGTTCATAGGTGCTACGAGTCATAAGCGAGTTCAATAGAGTCTTGCGGATCGGTGCGGAGACATCTGTAATTATCTTCAAGAGGCTACAAAACTATTAGGAGAATTTCACTTCCTTCATTCCCATCGTGCGAGTTCCTTGATCTTGAAACTTGAAATTTATCATTCCATTCCCTCACAGATGGTGAGGACATGAGCCGCAGTTCCTGACGATGTTACCCCCGAGACGAATGTCGCTAGGGGTTGAGGCAGAGGTCGACGAGGAGCACGGGCCGCAGTTAGGACACCTACGAGAGCAGCCGTCGAGGAGCCGCCAGTAGTTCCTGTTGAGGGATAGGTACCGGAGGCGCCTGTCGTTACACCCGAACTTCAGGAGACCTGGGCGCAGTTCTTGAGTATGCTTGGTACATTGGCTCAGGCGAGATTGATTCCGGGTGCACCAGCTACTTCACGGACCGGGGGAGGAGCTCAGACTCCCGCCGCCTACCCTCCAGAGTAGAGAGATCATATTGGTCAGGTTCCAAGTGTCATAGCAGCACAACCTGTGGACCCAGTTCAGCCTGTGGTTAGGGCGGCAGTATCATAAGAAGAACATCTTAGACTTGAGAGGTACAAGCAGTACCGCCCTATTATCTTCAGAGGATTGGCGACAGATGATGCCCAGGTTTTCCTGGAGGAGTGTAACCGCATTCTTCGTACTACAGGTATTGTGGAGACGAGCGAGGTTGCTTTTGTCACGTCTCAGCTTAGAGGAGCGGCTTGTCAGTGATGGCGGGCATATGAGTTTGGTAGCCCAGCCGAGTCAGCTTCACTTTTATGGGGTCGGTTTTCAGAGATGTTCTTGAGGGAGTTTGCACCTTAATCCCTTCGAGAGGCAAGGCGCGCGGAGTTTGAGCAGTCGCGTCAGGGCACTATGTTAGTATTAGAGTATGCCGCTAGATTCAGTGAGTTGGCCAGATATGCACCTCACTTGGTTGCTACAGTTAGGGGACGAGTCCGTAGATTCATTAAGGGGCTCAAGCATGATATTCGGTTCAGTATGACTTGAGAGTTGGAGTCGGATGTCTCGTTCCAGCAGGTAGTAGGGGTCGCTCGCATGTTAGAGGGCATGTAGGACCGGGAGCGAGAGTACACACGAGATGAGGGGAGAGAGTACAAGGAAGTGAGGAGGCCTCAAACGTTGGATAGATCTACTTGTCCTTACTATGGAGGCAAGGTACGACACAGTAGAGGTTTTGTGGGGCAGTCAGCTCAGTTTGCATTACCGGCTTCGCATGGGGTTTCAGGTACTCATGGGTCTTAGACTACTCGTATTGCATAGTTTCCATAGCCACGTCAGTAGAGAGGTTGTTGTGAGTGTGGAGATACCAGTTACAGGGTGAGAGATTGTCCCAGGCTCCGGGCAAGTGTGTCACAGCAGGGTATTCAGGTGAGTAGAGGGCGCCCAAGAAGGGGAGGCCCAGCCTATTGATTTTTTTCGTACAGTAGGCTGAAAGCCGTTGTGCTAGATATTATCACAAAGGTATGTTTTCAGATGTTACATAGGGGCACCATTTGTATTTCCTTATAGCTCTGCTGGTCGGGATGAATCCCTTATTTGTTGCTTCAATTATGAGTGAGTTTCATGCTCTGCAGTCTGTTTTCGTGTTTGCTCCTGTTGGGAGATTCTATGAGTGTTGGTCTGTGTCCATCGTTGTTTTTATTCAGTGTCGAGAGTGGTGAGACTATAGGTGAGTCCTTGTTGTCCATCATGGTAAGCTTTATGTGAATTTCCCTAAGTATTTTGGTTACGAGCTGTGATTTGATACTCTATCGAGATGTGAGTAAGTGAGCATTATGATTTTATTAGCCGAGATGAGTTAGTAAGAGATTTCAATTGGTATGATATATATTTGGTATGTGACGTAGAGTTGGGGGTGAGACCCTCGGTATATTTTGTGATTCGATATGTTTGGACCGGGTCGAGTACCGTGGTAGAAGCTATAACAGGATGGGATCTTTGTGATTTGTTCTATGCTTTACTTCTTCCTTGTTATATTTCTTTTGTAGGTCAGTATTGATAGAGAGTTGTGCCTATGGGCTTGTTTGATAGTTCCCTTATGTGTTTCTCTTTTCATATTCAGTCATTTTCGCGTTGTAATTATTGAGTTTTTGCCTACGAGGTGAGTGCCTGGGTGGCGTTAAATGTGACTTGTTAATCTAGGAAAATAATTATGAGGTCTTCATGCCTCGCGTCTCGTTGTTAATAAACTGGAGGTTTGAAATGAGATTTTGTTAACATGAGGTTAATTGATAATGTTGTAATCGATTATGAACATCTATCAAGACCAGAGATGTAGTTATGTCAGACATATTAAGTGTTTCATGTTCGGATATCATTAAGTTAATGCAGTGCTTGTAATACTGAGATTATTTTTATTGATATATACATTGTGATGCTTCGTTAGGTTGTGGATGTGTTTTTAGGAGTTGTTTTGGTGTTACTCTGACAGGTGGATATGCCTAATTACAGGGGAGACTGCCAAATTTTTTGAAACTTTTGCGAGTTAGTAAAATTTGGAGATTGAGATGTGCGAAAGAAGAGATAAGTTATGTTATGTGTTTAGGGGAGGACTCTACTTCTCATTTGAGGACGAATGATCCTAAGTGGGAGAGATTGTAACACCTCGATTTGTTTTTTGAAGTACTTAAGTACTATTAAGAAAGTCGACGTATGCTAATTATATCAGTTTGTGTGACGACAAGGATTGTTAATATGATCGATATCAATTGGATATGATAATAAGTGTACGAGGCATATTATAAGTGATGTGGGGTCTAAGAAGAGTCCTAAGTCTAAGTCAAGTTGAAAAATTTCATGATAGACTAAAGTTTCAAATGAGTACGCACAAGACCAAACTTTGGACAAACATATCTACATATATATAATGATTTATGTGATGCAAAACCTATCAAATGAAAGATCATCGAGTCTAGTTTGTAACGCTTCAAACGTTCCTCATTTGGACACTCCTAAAAGAAGTTATGTCCAAATTACCAAAAGCTGGCAAAACTTTACACTACCGCGCCGCCCCATGCGGCGCGACTATGCAAGTTTTGGTTTTTTTTTTTAACCCGCCCCTTTTTTGATATAAGATTTCGAGGTTATTTCCCCACTTCATTTTGGGCGGATTATTTTAGCTCTTCTCCACTCTCTCAAGCCCTACAACTCCTCCCATCTTCAAGGTGAGTAATCCCTACTAATTTGGTGTTTCATTCCATCAATTCAACCCTAAAACTAACTCAATCCACCATCAAATCCTTAGATCTCCAAGAAATTTCTTCAAGAATTCAAAGGAGGGTTTTGCAAGATTCCTTCCAAAAGGTAATCCTACATCCTTAGACTTAAATATATCGATTTATTATGGGAATTTGAGAATGAATTAAGTATTGGAACACTTGGTATGGTGATCGGAAGACATAAATTCCCAATTTAAATACATAATTGTTGTACAGATTGAAAGGTGATTTTTTGATGAGATTTTATTGGTTGGTTGTGGGTGGATGATCATACATGTGATGTTGGGAGTTATAAATTATTTAAAAATTAAGGAGGGTTAAGTTATTGTAAAATGGTGGTAATTGGATGAACTAATTCTATGGTTATGAGATTCAAAGATTTATGTCTACTAGGTGTTTGATAAAATGTCTAAATGACTTAATGTATCGAAACCCTTGCTAATATTAGTGCAATTGTGTTGCATTGTTGTATATTGAAATTTTGTTAGTGTGGTGGTCCATCGTAGTATTATTAAGGGGCAAATTTCAGATTTTAGCCGTCCGGAGGCCTTTTTTGACTCGGGAAGTCCATTCTAGAGTACTGGATTGTCGTCTTTGAGGTAAGTATCTTGCCTAACCTTGTGTGGGGGAATTGCCCCCTTAAGATTTGAGTCTTCTATGTTGATTGTAGCCCGTGTACACGTGGTGACGAGTGCGTACTCGGACTTATTTGTAAATAGGTTGGCCTTTTAGGATTCTCATGTCCTTATATTTCCTGTGTATCAAGTTGTAACAGTTATAACCGAGTTTCTGGTTTCTAGTTTCATCTTTTCAGGCTTAAATTAGATTTTTCTTGCTTTTAGTTTCCCTTTGTTGTATATTTGATTTTAATTGACTTAATTGAATATTTTACCTCTTCTACCATCATACTATATTTTCTTCATAAACTGCCTAATTGACTAGAATTAGTATTATCTATCCCTATAATTATTTAGCCGTAATTGAAATATCTATTCGTTAGTGTCAAGAATGCCCGTGAGTCGTATACTGTGATTTATATGATTTTCCCTTAAGTGCTACTTAGGTTTAGTTTGATAATCATCCATGTTGATGGTATCTCTTTGGTGTGGCCTACTATTGAGCATTGTTCAAGTTGAGTTTTTTTTCCGTGAAGCTAATTGTTTAAGCGAGATTGGTTATAGTTGTTTTCCCTTGCAGGGATGATTTGGTTTCTTCTTGTTGTGAACTTGAATATTGAGAATCGTTGCTATATTTGTTTTGTTTTCCCTCGTTACACTGTTTTCTCTTTGTGCTTGGAATTCCCTTCAGTGGCTACTTCTTATGAGTGAGTTTTACCATTCTTGTGATTTAAGTTCTTGTATTGATTTGCTCGTCGCACTTGGCATTTCTATCTTTTGTTTCTTTGTGCTTGTTGAGGCAATGTACGATGTTTCTGTTGTGTTCTAGTTGTCTCTGTTGACTGCATTGCATATTTAAATTGGGACTACAGACGTATCCCGGGAGCTTTCCCCCTATACTAAACTACGGACGTATTCCGAGAGATCCCTCTGTAGCGCATGACAAATTCTGAGCTACGGGACGGAATCCCGGGTGTTTATATTGAAGGAAAACTATGTATGAAAGCCAATTATTGAAAAATAAAGTTTAAAGGCATTTACCTTGAAGGAAACTATGTTTTCAAGGCTATTACTTTTAAAGGGTATGTTTGTAAAGCGTTTATCTTGAAGAAAATTATGTTTGAAAAATATTTATTGGAAAGGTAAATTTTAGAAGCTTTTATTGAAAGGAATTTTATTTGAGGATTTCGTTCTGTAAAGTATATTTATATATATCTTAAGAGGAAGTATATTTCAAAAGAAATTTTCCAACTGAAATGATTATATTTTAAAGCTTTTCATATAAACTTGCGACTCAAAGCCTTCACTAGAAGATTTGACCAATTTAATGGGTTTGTTGGCTGAGGCTTGATGTGGAAAAACTAATGCAGTGTTGAGTTACTGGTGTTCTTATTACGTTGTGGTTTTCGGATTCTGGCTTGTATTTTTGTCTATCCTTCCGTGTATTATTATGTTGTTCCGTTGTTGTTTGCTATATTTCCTTCTGCATTGTAGTTGTTCTGTTGTTAACTATATTTTGTAGTGATTAGATAGATGTCATATTCTGTCATTCCTATATTTATGCTTGTTTAATTTATTAGACCAGTGGGTGTCTTGACTAGTCCTCGTCACTACTTCACCGAGGTTAGTCTTGATACTTACTAGGCACCGCTATGGTGTGCTCATACTACTCTTCTGCATATTTTTGTGCAGATTCCAGGTTTCGCATAGCCGGACGATTGATTTTTAGGAGCGCGGTTGCTGTTGTGGAGACTCAAGGTAAAACGGCTTCAACGTTCGCGGTTTCAGAGTCACCCTCTTATTTTTCTGTTCGGATTGTTGTACTTATTTCTGAACAGTGGTATATTAGGAGTTTTAGTGTAATTTCTTTAAAGCTTATGACTTATACTTACCGGGTTTTGGGATGATGTGTAAAGTATTGAGATTTATTTCAAAAAGCACTTAAATGATTCTTATATTATAATTGATATTTGTTAATAATAGGCTTACCTAGTCCTTAAGACTAAGTGACGTCACGATACCCAACGGAGGAAAAAATTGGGTCATGACAGAAACAAGCAAAGATGAAACGGTGTATCCATTGTTTAGCTGGCAAGCAGAAAAGGGTTTCCTTTCATAGACATCCTCCCTCAAGAAAGCCCGATTTATTGGAGCTAGTACACTCTGATTTGTGTGGTCCTTTTAAAGTAAAGTTAAAAGGTGGTGCACTTTACTTTGTGACCTTCATTGACAATCATTCTCGTAAGCTCTGGGTGTATCCTTTGAAATCTAAAGATCAAGCACTTGGCGTGTTTAAGGAATTTCAGGCCTTAGCTGAGAGACATACGGGGAAGAAATTAAAATGTATTCGCATTGACAATGGTGGTGAATATTGTGGTCCCCTTGATAAGTATTGCAAGGAACACAGAATTCGTCATAAGAAAACGCCGCCCAAGACGCCTCAATTGAATGGTTTGGCAGAGAGGATGAATAGAAATCTAGTTGAGAGAGTTAGATGCTTACTTTCAGAAGCTAAACTTCCAAATACATTTTGGGCGGAATCACTTAACACTGTTGCCTATGTTATCAATTTGTGTCCTGTTGTTGCTTTGGATGGTGATGTCCCAGATAGAGTTTGGTTTGCCAAAGATATTTCTTATGATCACCTGAGAGTTTTTCGGTGTAAATCTTGTGTGCATGTTCCTAAAGATGAGAGATAGAAATTGAATGTCAAAACTAAGCAGTGCATCTTTATCGGTTATGGTCAAGATGAGTTTAGACATCGTTTTTACGATCCATTTGACGGTAAACTTATTAGAAGTCGTGATGCAATATTCTTTGAAGACCAGACTATTAAAGATATTGACAAAGCTGAGAAGATAGATTCTCAGAGTAATGAGAGCTTAGTTGATATTGATCCAATTTCTATTTCTAAGGCACCGATTGCACATGAAGGTACCCAAGACAATTATGGGGATATTAATCAAGAACAAAATGATCATCATGGTGTAGATGTTATGGATGCTCCATTTGATGAAGTTGTGGTCGATCAACAACCAATTCTTACTCCAGTAACTACTTCGAATGCTCCTGAAACCACTCATAGAAGGTCTACAAGGGAGAAACAAAAATCCATGCGCTATCCTCCTGATGAGTATGTACTTTTGACTGACATGGGAGAACCTAAGAATTATGATGAAGCCGTGCAAGATACTCACAAAGATCAATGGATCGAAGCCATAGAAGATGAGATGAAGTCACTCCATGAGAATGACACATATGAGTTAGTGAAATTGCCTAAAGGTAAGAGAGCTTTATATAACAAATGGATATTCAGAATAAAGCAAGATAACCATACCACTGCGCCAAGATACAAGGCGAGGTTAGTTGTTAAAGGTTCTATCCAGAAGAAGGGAGTTGCCTTTGATGATATTTTCTCCGCTATTGTGAAGATGTCTTCTATTCGTGTGGTTCTAGGCTTAGCGGAAAGTATAGATTTAGAGGTTGAGCATATGGATGTCAAGACTACTTTTCTTCATGGTGATTTAGATGAGGATATTTATATGGAGCAGCCTGAAGATTTCGTCGTTAAGCTTGCAGATAAACATGATTTTTTCAGAAAATTTGCGGGCATGAAGCTTGTCAATAGTTCCTCTACTTGAAGACACATTTGGCCCCTTGGCTGGAGGGGGAGTTTGTTGGGAACATGCCTATGTTGTCCAGCCAAAGCCTAATGGACTAATTCTATTCTCTTTTGGTTTCCATTCCTATTCGGAATTGGATTCGATATTTATTCCTATTTAGAGTTGGTTTTGCTTTAAGAGAAAGCACCACCATTATCTATAAATAGGACAACCTTGGGGAATTATTCTAAGCTCATTGGTACAAGTATTTGAAAGTTGTAAGCACATAAGAGTGGTTTTTGATAGAGCGTTCATCAAGTCATGAAAAGAGAGAAGAAAAGTATTTGTTTTGCTGCTGATTTTTATTCCGACTAGCCAACTTTAAATTATGTATTCAATTCGTTAACCGTTGGATCGGGCTGTAATTTTGACGGAGTGTTTGTAACATCTTGTTTCTTGATTTGAACGGTGAGATTGGATTTTTAGGCCCGTAGCATCTGATTTCGAGCCCATAACAGCAACTCTAGTTTTGTGACTTTTGTTCTTTTTCAATTGAGCTCTTGTTGCTCCGCGTTAGGCACTTGTTGTGTAGCCAATTTTGAAGAACTTTTGTAACCCTCTTATTGTTATAGTGAAGAGTTTTTGATATTTTTGATCCCGTGTTTTTTACCTTTGATTTGGAGGATTTTCCACGTTAAGATTTTGTGTTCTTTATCTTCTTTTTTTGCAGGTTTGCCTCTTTCTCGACATAACATAAAGCGCATAACCACGAGCTCCAGAGGCATAACTAAAATTTCAAGCCTATGAATTCAGTTTTTTAAGTTACTGGATTCTAAATTATTGATTTATAACTAATTAATGAATTTTCAAGATAAATATAGGGTGCCTGGACGAGCTCTAACTTAAAGTAGGTCTAGAACCAATGAGATTAGGTTTTCTATTTTCTCTCAGGCTATGAAAGATATGGGATTCGTTCCAGGAAATCCATATATTGTTTTTAACATATCTAATAGGGAGAGGAGGAGACAAACATTAAGCTATGGCGAGATCACATCTCCCCTACTGTAGTAAAGCCTATACGGGGAATAAGGTATAGTGATGCCGACAATTCGATTTCTTCTTGTTGCTGATTACTTGATGGTAGGGATGGAAAATAGAGCGGGGCAGGGCGGGGAGGGGAAGGGCAAAGCTTAAATGGGGCAGGGCAGGGAAGCATCTAAATAGGGCGGGTAAGGTCAAAACTTCATTTTAAAAAAAATTAAATAGGGCAGGGCAGGTAGCAGGTCAACTTTTTATGTTATCTCTACAAAGATATTGTGTTCTGAATCATGTTTAGTTTCTATAATTATGTTACTCTCTGTATCCATTTCACTACCAGTAATTGCTTCTTCATATACTCTACTTGAGCTTTCAACTGTTAATATTGATTCTAAAGCCTGGTTGTGTGCTCTAACTAGAACTTCAAATCTAATATTTTTGTTTCAGTAGTTCTTCAAAAGTTCCAGCTTGTGCAATTCTTCCAATTTGCATCACATGTTGATATTAAGGAGTTAGATTCTGGAATTAAAACTTTGCAACTCAGAGTTTTGAATTTTGGTCAAAATTCTGTAAATCTTAAGAAGCATGAAGCACGTTATTTTGGAGATTGATAATTATTATTATGTCCTAGAAAACATGTTCTTCCGAATTCGCTCTATGCTACTAATATGATTTTTGTTAAAATATCCCGAGATGCTTATTTTATTTCTTAGTAGAATTTCTTATCTGGATTAGTAGGGACTTTAGAAAGAAAGAATGCACATCTCAAAACAACCAAGGGAAAGAAAAGGCAACATGTCATTTCTATACCCAAAGAAATTGTTGTTGAGATATTACAAAGAGTACCTTGCTTTGATTCATTTCATATGAAACCATTCTATATTTAAATGTTTCAATAGAAAGTTGAAAAGGTAAAAGAAATTAAAAGTATATTGTAAAATAAAAAAGAGTCTAAACAGGACAAGACAGGGCAGTTCTTAATAAGGCGAGGCGGTGTAGGACAAAATTTTAACAAAACGCTAAATGGGGTAGGACAGGGCGGGTCAATATTTTAGCGGGTCAAGACTTGACCTGGCCCGCCCTACCCTGCCCTGCCCTATTTACATTCCTACTTGATGGACTATTAGATTTGAGTCTTGTTTTTTATGAATTGGTTTTTCCTCTGCCCATTAAAAATTCGTCTGGTTGTGGTAACGTACGAAAGGCTAGCCAGGTTGAGGATTTGAAAGTTAATTTAGGCAATGCTTTCGCTTTCTTGTGATAATGTTTTTTGAAACGTTTATGAAAGATTATAACATAATGTTTAAGATTTTGATATTATTATTAATTTCTGTATAGCACGAATGTTGGTATGCATTATGTTTTAGTTTACATGTGTTATTCGTGTATGGATATTTGATAATCGTTGCAAAAGACAGATTATATTGCGTTTATGTGTAACTGTATTAAAGGAAATGTTGGATTGCTTTCAAAATTGCGATTAGAGTCATGATATATTCATATCTGATTCTTAGTGTGTGTTTGGTACAAAGAAAAACATTTTTTGAAAATATTTTATAATTTTTCCATGTTTGGTTGGCTTAAATGTATTGAAAAATATTTTCATCATCAACTCATTTTCTTTCAATTGGAGGAAAATGCTTTCCCTATCAAGACAAGGGAAAATGTTTTCCAAAACTCCATCTCAAGCTTCCCACCCTATTCCATACTCTCACCAACCCACCCCACACCTTACACCTAACCCACCTAACCCCACCTCATGCTCTCTCTCCAAAAAAGTTTTTTTTCGTCACCACTTACCCTACTACCCCACCCACCCACTCACCCCAACCCCCCATAATTTTTTTCTTTTTTTTACTTTCTTTTTTTTTTAATTTCAAATTTCTATTTTTTTTGTTTTTCTACACCCCCGACCACCCCCACCCTTACCTCGCACATTTCTTTTTTATAATTTTTAAATTTCTATTTTTTTATCTCTGCACCCCACTGCCCCCCCTCCGCCCCACCCCCACCCCCATCCCCCCG
>MDKH01206087.1:0-12269 GCA_005239495.1 Nicotiana undulata | reverse complement strand
TATATATGAATTCTTATTCGTATTTGGGTTGTGTGACTTAAAAATGAAGGCATTTAGTATTTGTGATCAGTCCTTCTTCCTTGTTAACGTGTATTTTAAAACATCTAAAGTGATACGTCGATTTCTAAAAATCTCAAATATATTTTTTATGTTTAAACTACTAAAACACTTGATTTTGAAATACTTTCTTTTACTAATTATCAAGAAATCAGGTATAAGGATTAAGTAAAGCACCTTAAGCTTTTTATGAACATCTTCATAGTTAATTTATCTTTCTAAAAGTCGAGTTAAGTTTTCAAGATTATTCATAAAAAACATATGAGGTTCCACGAGACATTTGTATGCGATACGAAGGTGATTATGAGATTATGAGAATAAGAGTACCAATGAGCCAAGATTGGATAAGTTCTTGTTATGTCCTATTATGTGCATTCAAATTTCATATCATACATGGCATATTATGCATGGACTTCGAGCTATAATCGGAGGTATGGGTCCTATTTGCCCAAAAGACTATATATATTGTACAGATGGCCACAGGTTGGCAATATGATACCGGTTAGCTACCGGGAGAGACCGCCATTGCTAGCATTTGGTTGGGTATGTCATGCATTTGCATCAATATATATGTATTCACGACATACGATTACACGAGCATACCATGCATATTTGATTACTATGAGGTCAGATGTCGGCCATGGAGGTTATCAGAGTTTCAGTATCAGGTGGTATCTTTATTACCCTTTGTACATCAACTATGTATGATTCTACTTTCTGCCTTACATACCAGTACATTTTTATTTGTACTGATGGCACGTTGCCTGGGGACACTGCATTTTTGTTTCGTGCGTGCAGGTCCAGGTAGGGACTCTAATCAACCCCTCCGCTAGGATTTCGGGGTTCAGGTGTGAGTTTTTAAGCTCCACCTCTTCCTGGAGCTTTCATAGGTTGGTTATTTTTGTTGTACAATTTGGGTGTAGTCGGGGCCTTGTCCCGACAGCGCTTATGACACTCTTAGAGGCTATTGTGGACACATATTCTGGGTTTCTTTTTGCAGTTTTCAGTCTCCATCCCATAGGCTTGGCATGTATATATATGTGTGTAGGCATGTATGTCTTCAGTCGCAGCCTCGTCAGCTAGCTAGTACTTTATTATTTTGGCTTGTCTACCTTTTTTCATATGGCTTATTGTTATTCAGGTCATGACCTTAACGGTTCAGGCTTAGTATTTCAGATGTTGTGTTGCTCGATCTGTTGGGCCCCCAGTTTAGTTAGCTTGTATGTTTAGTGGCTAACTCGATCGAATACAGTATCGAGTGCCAGTCGTGCCTCCCCTAGTTTGGGGCGTGACACTATTTATTATGCGTTTCTTTAGAAAGGATACATATTTAGGTGGTTGTTAAACAACGTCACTCCTAACGTATGTGAGAAATCAATACAACAGGTTTAAAGGTAGGTTTAGAAATAACAAAGCCTTGACGTGGTCATAATGAGCGGTTAGATAAATCCAACTAGCGTAGTTCAAGAGAATATGTCTAGTAAATTATTGTAGTTGCTCGAGAGAGAACTACGACACCTTAAGTGCTCACGGTCAGTAGAGAATACATAGACGAAATTATAGAAAATATAGCGGGAAGGATTCCGACAATTGGGGAAATCATAACTCTAGACCTCCTAAATTAATCTCCAACCCTTAGTATCTTTAGTTGTTAATTTACTGCTTTAGTTTCTTAGTTAATTAATTAGATATAAGAATCTTAATATTTATAACTTAGAAATTTATTCGAGCTTGTCTTCTTAGGGATATTGAACAATTGTAGCTAAGCCTTAGTTCTCTGTGGGATTCGACTCCGGACTCTTGGACTAGATTATATTTGCAGCGACCGCTTGTCCTTTTTAGGACTAGAATTGGGCGTGATCAAATTTTGGTGCCGTTACCGAGGAACTCACGATGTAGCTGTAGGTATACATATTGCTAGGTTTCAAGTTTGGACTTTTCTTTTTAGTATTTGATTTTTATTTTCTTTATTATAGTTTTATTTGTTAATTTAAAAAAACATGCCATCATGGAATTATGAGAGTTTTGATGTTGGTAATTCTACTTTTGTTCCTCCTTGTGCTTATTTTGGAGGAAATCACCCATGACAAAATTATCAAAATATTTCTGAGGGCGAGTTATGTGCATCAACTCAATCTTATGTGTGGTATGTGTGTGATATATGTGGTGGTCAAAATGGTCACTTTCACGGTTGTGCTAATATTTCTTATCTTCCCCCAACCCCTTATTATGATGGTTCTTCTTTTTCTTGTGAAGTTAATAGGAACAAAGAACCTAGGGATGATGACCTTAAAGAGATCAAGGATATGATAAAGTGCCTTGTGGAACAAAATAATGAGAAACAACTGCACATACAAAGGCAAGATGTTGTTATCCGCAACCTGGTGGCACAAATGCATCAATTAGTTGGAGATTTTAATGCTCAACAAGCCAATATTGGGGATAGTAGCCAAGAAGAACGTGAATTTGAGGTGTTAATTGAAGAGGTCAGAGTAGAACATAAACAACCTAGACAACTACAATTTGAGGATGTCAATGTTGAAGAAGTGAGACTAGAGTCAGCCAAGGACTTTGAGGATATAAATTTTGTTGACTCTAGTATCATTGATGTTGAGGATATTTAAAGTCCCTAAGTTCATGTGTTTGAGCTCATTGGTCCTCACTCCAAACATTTTTCCACATTAGGCTTGGATGATGATATAGAAATAGAGTCATCCGAGCTGATTGAGGAGTCAAGGAATGAGGAACAAGGTGCCTACATTCTGGAATTTTTCTTGCCAGAAAGATAGGACTACATACCTCATCTAAAAGCCAAGAAGTGTAGAATAGTACTATGGTTGCTTGGGCCAATTAGATTCGTTTCACCACCCTAGGAGCATAATCGTAAACTTGAATCAAAACTTGGGAAGCTCGAGGTGGAGGCAAAAAGTGATTCACGTCGTGCCGCGACGTTAAATCAAGCGCTTGTTTGGAGGCAACCCAACTTTACTGCTTTCTTTTATTTTATTTTGTTTTTTTGTTTTTTTCTAATTGTATTATTTTTGTAGTGTCAATTTTTGATTTTCTAGGAGCATGAAAGAAAATCTATTGGAAGGATGCAATAGCAAACCAGATGGTTGGAACTAAGTGTGAGGTACTCGCACGAAGGACCAGGCATGTGAGAAGTCTGAGTACCCCGTGGGATGCTAGTGCTTTGGCCTTTGGCCTACCAAGGAGTTTCTTTACCCTCTTATTAGTTATGGTATGCATTGGGCACAATGCAAAATTTTAAGTGTGGGGCGAGGAGATTGTCTAGGTGACTTTCCATGCTATTTTAGTTGTGTTAGTTTAATTGAATAATTTTTTTTTACAAAAATAGAAAAGATTAGATTTTTCCCGACGATGGATCTATTAGAAGAATTTATTGAGGGATTTAAGTCGAAAGGAAAAAGACAAAAATATTTTCTTTTGTTAGGTAGTGTAGCAATTCCCCCTTGATTTTTCTTTATGCCACGATTCTTTTCCAAGGGTTTTATTTGAACCGGGTGTAGTTAGTTTTTTTTAGGAATAGGAGACATTGTGTTGTGTTTTGAGTTGAAGCAATATCTCTTGAATTTGTTATTCCTTGAGAATAGTGAGTATTTTGGTTGAGACGCTTAGGCTTAGTTTTTGACTCTTGTATAAGTACCTTAAATTGTATGATTTTAAATTTGCTTAACTGCTTTGACTATAGTGTCTTGATGAATCCAATCCTAAGTGAATTATGTGCCATGTGTGTGTGAGGTTTGGGTGTTAATATGTGCATTTCAATTGATGCCTAGAACTTGCCCAGTGTGTTTGCAAAGCGAAATAGTAGTTTTGTTCAGTCTTGGAAGTGATATAGGCGTTTCTTTGTTGAGCCAAATATGTATATTTTACCTGTGTATTTGTTATGTATCCTAGTTAAACCATTTGAGCATGTAATCCTGTTTTTTTGGCAACCACATTACAAGCCTTACCCATTTGTTTGAATTAACCATCTATGCGAACCTTTTAACCTCTCATGAGCACTTGAATTGTGATGATTTATGTGAAAGTTAAAGTGTGGGGTGGTTGGTTTGGCTTTTGAGTGAAACTAATGAAATAAGGATAAATGCGCACCTGTTTTGAAAAGTAAGAGCCACTTAAATAAATAAAAAGAAAAAAAAATTCCTTGATAAGTGGTGACTTTTGATGTAATTGTGCTTAAAATATATGGGGTAAAATACATTGATGTGAAGGCGGAGTTTGGTTTGACATAAGTATGAGATTTGAATGTTAAAGTATATGTATTAAAGTGCTTAGGGGGGTGCAGTCACTCTTATATCTAAATATATCCTACCCGTCCCGCAGCCTACATTACAACCAAATAAAGTCCTACTTGATCCTAGACTGAATGAGCTGGATTAGTAGAGTAGTACACTACGGGCAAGCCTACGATGCATCTTTTGTGGCACATGAATGTTATTTCTGAGAGTGAGTGAATTCTTTCTATCTTGAGTTCCCAAGTGTTCTTAAATTTTATTGTGTGGAACTACTCTCTTTTGTTGTGTGAGGGCACTTGATCCATGAAGGAAAGGTAATATCGGCGACCTTTATGTTAGAGTAAGTAGGTGAGTTGAAGTAGGTGAGTTGTAAATAATGAGTGGTACTTGTGAGTCAAATCTTGAGGTGAAGATGTTACACCCTTGTGCTTGGTCCATCTTAAATATTCTTGGTATGATGAGTTAGGGGAATTGTTTAAAAAGGTCGTGTCTATATAAAGTGTAGTTTGATTACTCGAGGACGAGTAATGGTTTAAGTGTGGGGTGTTGATGATAGACTATAATTGTGTATTTTAGTCGCTTAGTACACTCTAATTTGTTGCACTTTAATTGAGTTTGAGCTTTAATCGCCAGTGGTTTGCATTAATTGTGTGTTTTATGCCTTGTAGGAGTGATTTCGAGCTATATAGATGTTATGAAATGAATTTAAGTGATTTGGAGCTTTGAAGTCTGAGTAAAATCCCAAAGAATTAATCCGGGATCGTGTTTAGGGTCCAGATTTGATAGTTAAGAACAAAAGAAGACTCGAGTAGGTATATTGCATACTGTCTAGTAAAATAGATATAACTCTTTGCTCCAAACTCCATTTGGGTATATAATATATGGTTGAAAATATAATTCAAAGGGATACAACTTTTATGTTTTATTTTTTCTCAAATTCCAAACGTAACAGGGTGGAAAACGCGGTCGAAACCGCAACCGCAGACTTGGACATGGACTGAGGCAGTGCACTAGGAAAATGCCGCGCCCGGACCGCGAGCATCCAGTCCTGAAAATTTGTCCTTTTTCGCGTATGAGAATGTATAATTATTTGGGCCCAACTCTACTTGGTATATATACATGGGTATTTTGAGGAGGAAGGACATTCTTTTGACACAGATTCGACCTAAGGAGGCAGAAACACAATAGGAGCAAGGTGGAGAATTCTTCTACGAGTTTTGCCTTCTTGTTCCTATTTTTCATTGTTGGTTATGACTTTTAGTATTGTATTTTTACCTACTATTATGAATAGCTAATTTGTTATCTAGGGTTTTTATGGAACCTTTTGTAGGATAAATTCTTGTTGCAGCAAGTCCAAATACTGCCCACGCGACATATATCTCATATGCTGAGGCAGTGCAACGGGCAAACCATCAACGGGCATCCCATATAAAACCTCCACGTCCTGCAACGTGATGGTGGCCTCGCCAATGGGCAAGTGGAAAGTGTGCGTCTCTGGTCGCCACCGCTCAATCAAGGTCGTGATCTAAGCCCAGTCGAGCTGCAGCCGCCCGATCTCAAAAATCATGTAGAAACTCGTATCCTGCAGGCGCTGGACTACACAAGGATGGAGATCTCTGTCCCTCATAAAATCCCACACGTCGTCCACTCTCCTGGCGCGGAGAGTCTGGGCGAGTAACTATCCCTCCCATACGTAGGCGGATCTATGATCGCTCTGTAACACTAATAGCTCATCGGAGAAAGGTCCAGGATGCATAGGCGGCACGTCCATGCCATCTACTGTAAATTAAACAACATTAATTGTATGTTTGATCTGTAAATTAAATAATTAATTTTAGAGTTATACAATATTTAATTAGACAGAGTATATATCTATGGGTTCCAGGCTCGATATTTGAGGTCGAGTAGCACCAAGCTATTCTGAATTCATATGTGTGTCAATTTTAATATTTTTATAATTTTGTATGTTTGTTTTATAAATTAAATTTTTAATTATTTAATTGGACAGAGTATATACCTATGGGTTCCAGGCTCGATATTTGAGGCCCAGTAGCACCAAGCTATCCTGAATTCTTATGTGTGTCAATTTCAATATTTTCATAATTTTGTGTGTTTGTTTTATAAATTAAATAATTAATTTTTAATTATTTAATTGGACAGAGTATATACCTATGGGGTCCCGACTCAATATTTGAGGCCTAGTAGCACCCAGCTATCATGAATTCTTATGTGTGTCAATTTCAATATTTTCATAATTTTGTGTGTTTGTTTTATAAATTAAATAATTAATTTTTATAAATTGTAATTGGACAGAGTATATACCTATGGGGTCCAGGCTCGATATTTGAGGCCCAGTAGCACCAAGTTATCCTTAATTTTTATGTGTGTCAATTTTAATATTTTCATAATTTTGTGTGTTTGTTTTATAAATTAAGTAATTATTTTTTATAAATTGGACAGAGTTTGTGTTTGATCTATCAGTATAAAAGATACTTAAATTACAGGGATTCAACACTAAAATGCTCTACATTTTACTACGCTAAAAGGGTACTAGTCTTTAAGCAAATAAATAATCTAAACTAGATAAAAATAACAAATACATTTTAATCACATAACATTCACGAAAATACATATAAAATAGTAAAAGATATTTATTAACATTTCACAACTTTTATATATTTTTTTAGAACACTAATATCTTAGTCCGGATAAAAATAACATACTAATTTAATCGCAAACAAAACACAAAACAACATGGAAACACATTCAAGACAACTAATATGCATTATTATACGAGTTTCGACATAAACTAAATCGGAATACCTCGATTTATGTTTTTCGGAAAGTCGATGAGTTGAAAATTTGAGTCCGAAACGATGAAACCACAACAATAGAATGCTTTGCTAGGATGTGGGACCTACGTTCTTATCTTTTTGTGTGACGGGTGGGGTCCACTACAATTTTTTAAAGATGAACTTTTTTTGAGGGGGGGAGGGAGGGGCCGTTTCTGTTTTGAGATTTTTAAAAATTGGGGCTTCGTCTGGTTTTAATCACGGGGAAGAAGAAGGGGCCCTATTTATCTATGTATAGCACGATATATAACTGCACTATACATATATAGTGCGGTTATATAAGGCGCTATACATATTTGTCACATCAGCCCAGCATAATGCAGTTTATATATGCATTAAACATATATAGCGCACTTTTAATCAGCGCTATACGTCAACGGCCAAAACATTGTTAAAGTATAGCGCGGTTTAAAAGTGCGATATATATAGAATGGTCACTCCTTTTTTTTACATATATTTATATCACACTTGCCCAAAAAGATCACAATTAGATTTCGAACTCTTGATTTTCATCCCATCGTCCCCTACAAAAAGGGGGAGGGGGAAGGAGGAGAAGATAGTTGGTTTTCTCTTTCATACATGAATATGTTGTACTCTAAAAAGAATTTCTTTAGCTAATTTGTTGTAAGTTTCCTAAGACCACTAACTTCTTCAGCATGCTGCTACTCTTGTTGTTTTAACTGCTAAGAATAAAGCAGAAGAAAAGATCTCAGAGAATAACCACGCACAAAAAAGTAAATAAAAAGAAAAAAACCAAATGATGAATGTCACACCTCTTTTTTAACAATAACTCCATTAAACCCTCTTAAAAATAATAAAAAGATTTTGTGAAGCTCGAAAAGGTTATCAATTAGAAAGTGAAAAAATTTGTGTTCAAAAGGAATTTTCAGAGTCGCCACCTGGCATTTGATTTCAGTGTGCCAGGTCACAATTTTTTTTATCTCAATTTTCCTCCAAAACACATTTGACTCTTAAATAGGTCAACACCAGAGATTCAGGTAAGGGGGTTCATTTGACTCGGAAAGAAGGTGTTAGGCATTCCCGAGTCCCGTAACAAGTACGGTTGCGTAAACAATCAAGTTGACTTTAAAGAATACTAAGTTTCAGGCATAAAACACATAAAAGAACATAAACAATCACAAGAGGCTCGAGGTCGACCCCACCTAATAAAAGAAAATAGAGAAAAGAAAAGAAAGTATCCTAAACTAACCTATACTATGACTTCTCTTTACCAGTATCATAACCTCTCGATGGGAAATGGAACTTAGATCACGATGTGAACCTACTTATGAGTGGAATTTCGTTGACAAGCAAATTCTTCAACGCTCGTGAGGCTTCCAAATACTTACAAAGTTCTTCGGGGCATTCCCCGGAATAAAATATATACAAATCCTTCGGGGCATTCCCCGGATAAATGAACTAAGGGACGAACTCTAACCTCAAATAAAAGGAAGAAAACCTAAAGCTTGCCTACCTAAGTGTTAACGGCCTAAAACATGTTCCTAACGCGCGATCGATGAAAGCAAAATAGTAAAAATCTAAGCTCTAATCTTCTTTTCTTTTAGTCCCAACCTCACTGCCCAATTCTTAAGAATGCACACTACTGCATAGTTCAACTTAAACGCACATATAATTCTCAATCACCATATTAATTTCAGTTCATTTTATTTCAAATTCATACTAATTACGGTGCCCAGTGTGGAATTCGATGAAGAGATTCAAGCGTCAAAATACTCAGCAACAAATATTGCATTCACCACATATAGAGCGAGACATGCTAATCAAAATCAAATTATTTCAGCTAAGCCACGGACAAACATGTATGAACATTAAAATTAGAAAGAGTGTGGATAAGAATGGACCTCGTATATATTTTGCCAAATAAAATCTGAAAATATTGCTTTCCAAATCCTTGAACCATAAACAGGGACCCAGAATCGAAACTCAACGGGTGGAACCTCACCAAAATCAAACAATCAGTGAAATTATTACCTTCAATCGGACTGTATTTCAATAACGACTCAAACATTTGTTTTGAAATTTGGGTAAGAATCGGTCTCTCCAAAATCAAACTCCATGGCTTCGATAATGACGCGGGCAGAGGCGACTGGAGGTGGAGTGTGGCTGCTTGGCGGTGAAGCAGATTTGGATTGGTGTTGGAGCTCGATGGCTCACCGACCAACTTGCTGGAGATGACAGTGGCGACAGGTGCACAGAATTAGAGCGTCGCTACTCTTGGTTGAGGCTAGCTTCGAGGTTCAGGGGGGGTGGCTGGCAGGTTTTTGTGGTCATAGATGGGCGGCATAGGGGTTACAGGGGGTGAGAGAGTTGAATTTTTGGAGAAGGAGGTAGTTCGATTGATTTCCGGCGATTTTGAGGTGGTGGCTGACGGCTGGCTGTGTTGTGGTGGTGAGGAGAGGTGGTGTTCCGGCGACTGGTGGAGGTCAAATAGAAATGGCTGTTGTGGTGTTTTTAGGGTGTGAAGGTGTAAGGTTGTATTAGAGGTTCCAGTCTCTTTTAGGTTAGGGAAAAAGAAGATAGATATTAGGATTTTTAGGGTTGTGGGTATGGGCTAAGGCTATTTGGGTCAAGGGGTTAATGGGCTAGGTCCAAATTGAGCTTGAAAAGTATAATATATTTATAAAATATAGGAATCACTCTTAATTAATTAACATATACTATTAAAATAAAATTAGATATTAAAAGCGAAACTATTTTTGTATTTTTTTTTAATTTTTGTGATAAAATTAAGCAAAAGAGTTAAAACTAGTTAAAATAACGATATTAGGCCTAAACTAAATATTTAAACGCTAAAAAATATAATATCTCGGGGAGGTTCAAAAATTACGCGTCTACAGCTGCCCCTCTTTGACTGAAAACACGAAGTATTTTCAGACAAAGAACGGCTAGACAAGTTTTTTGACCCGATCCTTATTTAGAGAGACCAAAACTAAAATAAAGAAGAATGTGGCCGAGCCCTGGTATCTGAGTTGCCTACATATCCTTGGCTATAAAGGAATCAGGCTACGTGTAGTTCAGAAGTAGGAAGAGTGATGGAGTATGCCGAGGTGGAAAGTCGATCGAGGTGTCGTTCCGTCGAGGTTCCGGTATGCGGTCCTGTTATTACATCAAAATCAAAAATGAAAAATATTAGCTAAACCTGTCAACTATGAGTTACAAGGTTCCTATCTGTAAGTTTTCTGAAGCTTGATCTTGAGTCTTGAATGGTCTTCATGCAGATTTTAGATTTGAACCTTGGCGCTTGCTAGTTGCAGGTGCTGATTTATTCTTCCACGGATTCTCTGGAGCACGACGGGACATGCAAAACTTGTGACTCAAACATGTCTTGAGCAATCCACATATTGCCCCCGCTTCTGCATTTTGGATGCTTTTTTTTTCTTTTTTTCTTCTATTCTGAATTGATAAATGACTTGCCTCGTTCTCCAGGTGGGCGCATGCTACTAACTTGCAACTTGAAATGACTCTTAAATGAATTCTGAAATGTCTTCCCTCGTTCTCCAGGTGGGTGCTTGCAATCAAAACAACAAAACAGACAAAAAAAATTGCCCCAGTTTGCACTCGGGAGACTTGTGAGTTGTTAGAAAAAATGTAAACCACTTATGTTACTGATGCAATAATGATGGGAATAAACTAAAGACTCGACTAGGATGTGCATCTCCTGTGAGTAAAACCAAGAATGTTTGACTAGCAAGTGCGTCTGCTAAGAGTAAAACCTGAATGACTCAAACTAGGAAGTGCGTCTCCTATGGGTGAAATTTCAATTTAGGAAGTGCGTCTCCTAAACGTATATCCTGAAAGACCCAGACTAGGAAGTGCGTCTCCTAAAGGGTGAAACTTCAATGACTCAAACTAGGAAGTGTGTCTCCTATGAATGAACTTAAATGACCCAAAACTAGAAAGTGCGTCTCCTAGTGGTAAAATCTCAATTTAGGAAGTGCGTCTCCTGAAACAAAATCTGAACGACCCAGACTAGGAAATGCGTCTCCTAGGGGTGAAACTTCAACGACTCAAACTAGGAAGTGCGTCTCTTAGGGGTAAAATCTCAATTTAGGAAGTGCGTCCCCTAAAACAAAAGCTAAAAGACCCAGACTAGGAAGTGCGTCTCCTAGGGGTGGAACTTCAATGACTCGAACTAGGAAGTGTGTCTCCTAGGAATGAACTTAAATGACCCAAAACTAGGAAGTGTGTCTCCTATGGGTAAAATCTCAATTTAGGAAGTGTGTCTCCTGAAATAAAAGCTGAAAGACCAAGACTAGGAAGTGTGTCTCCTAGGAATAAAAATATAATCTGAATGACCCAGACTAGGAAGTGCGTCTCCTAGGGGAGAAACTTAAATGACTCACACTAGGAAGTGCGTCTCCTAGGGGAGAAACTTAAATGACTCACACTAGGAAGTGCGTCTCCTAGGAATGAACTTAAATTAACCAAACTAGGAAGTGCGTCCCCTAGGGATGAAATCTCAATTTAGAAAGTGCGTCTCCTAAACAAAATATGATTTGAAAGACCCAGACTAGGAAGTGTGTCTCTTAGGGGTAAAACTTCAATGCCTCCAACTAGGAAGTGTGTTTCCTAAGGGTAAAATCTCAATTTAGGATGTGCGTCTCCTAAACAGTATAACCTGAAAGACCATATTAGGAATTGCATCTCCTAGGGGTGAGACTTAAATGAACCATGCTAGGAAGTGCATCTCCTAGGGGTGAAATATCAATTTAGGAAGTACGTCTCCTAAACAAAAATATAAAAAACAAAAATATATTTGAAATACCCAGACTAGGAAGTGCGTCTCCTAGGGGTGAACTTAAATGACCCAAAACTAGGAAGTGCGTCTCCTAGGGGTAAAATCTCGATTTAGGAAGTGTGTCTCCTAAACAGTGTAACCTGGAAAACCTAGACTAGGAAGTGCGTCTCCTAGAGGCGAAACTTCAACACTGGTGTTGTGGTCAATGCTGTCTTGAGCTTCTGAAAGCTCGCCTCACACTCCTCGGACCATCTGAACTGCGTACTCTTCTGTGTAAACTTGGTCATAGGGGCCGCTATGGATGAAAACCCCTCCACGAACCGGCGATAATAGCCTGCT